>WURV02168296.1:0-14648 GCA_011762755.2 Epimenia babai
CCCTAACAGAACCACACTGCAAGGGCTACCCAGACCCCCATGGGCAATGGGGTTTAAGGCGCTTTCAGCCCGAAAAAACGCCACATTTAGTATACTGGTCAGAGCGGGATTTGAACCAGGGACCACTGGATTTAAAGTCAAGCGCTCTAAACCACTACGCCAGCTGCCCCCTAGATGTCACAATAGTTCGAGTTGTTATAATAAGTAATATCAATGTGTCTTTTATTGTTTGCTATATAGCTTATTTTTGTTATTTTGCTGTATTTAGTACCTTACACATGATAAATAAATATCTATAATCATATTTGCACATGTTGTTACTTGTTTGTAGCATTGAAACTCATTTTAGGAAATACTAGTATTAACTAGGCACAATTTTTAGTAAATACAAGTATTCACTGAGCCATTCAGTAAATACCAGTATTTCCTGAAACGGTTCAGGAAATACCGGTATTTACTGATTACCAGTATTTACTGTAACATATATGCGATATATTTCAGTTTACAAGGCTCTATATGATATTTTATACTTATAGTTATATTTCCCTCATCTGTAATAATACCATATAAGTTTCATTTTTTTCTCTCATCATTGTTTACCTATGTGATTTTTAAACTGTATATTTAGCTAGCCATAGTTTTCGTAGTTTTCGTAATTTGTGATGTGTCTTCAATAGTCATGTGTTAAAAGGGAACTATAAATCAATTAAATCTCATTTCACCCCATTACTTATATATATTTGATGGCATGACGTTTGTATACCATCTTTTTGTGCGGCATTTATTTTACTTTGCTATAACATAATTTCTCTTGTTGCTACAGATAAATCACGGATAAATTTCAGCCATACTCCTAGCTGATTCATTCACAACAATCATATTGAATTATTTTGCCTCAGTTTATAACATGGAAATTCTTCGCATTTGAGCCCTCAACATTCTCACGTCCATCAATAGCACCATACAACTGAGCTGTTCGATGACTCACATAAATTATATAAATTATACCCTTATCTGAAATTTAATATTTATTTCTTCTGTTTTAATAACAATATTCACAGTGTCATTTGACAACTACGAACCATGTTCGTTTCTGCCACATTGTCAGTGAAACCATTTAGTCAGTCTGTTGCTCTTGGTTACTACCGTAATATCAAACAAACTCAGACATTGTTAAAGAAACATTACACTCATTGGCATCAAAATAACATCACAATGTTTGTTTTACATCCCAAAATGGCCTCCAACGCATATATAATTATTGAAATAGAATTGACATTTCTTGTATTTTGCAGTGAATGGGCCACTGAGTGAAGATGATGTATTAGTACTCCCTCTTGATATAACACAATTCGATACACACGCCGACGCAGTCAAGACCGTCTTAAACAAATTCAACAGAGTAAAGTGATTTATAGCAAAACAAGTATAACCGTATAGCCAAATCGGAAAAACATTGTGTTGTTGTAGTTATTGTGGTTGTAGTTGTTGTAGTTATTGTGGTTGTAGTTGTTGTAGTTATTTTGGTTGTAGTTGTTTGTTATAGTTATTGTGGTTGTAGTTGTAGTTATTTAGGTTGTTGTAGTTGTGGTTGTTGTGGTGGTAGTGGTGGTTGTGCTTCTTGTTGTGATTGTTGTAGTATTTGTGATTGTAGTTGTGGTTGTCATAGTTGTGGTTATTGTAGTTGTGGTTGTTGTATTGTGGTTGTTGTTATAGTTGCTGTTCTGGTTGTTATTTTAATTATTGTGGTTGTAGTTATATTCGTTTTTATAGTTGTGGTTGTGGTTTTAGTTGTGGTTTTTGTAGTTGTGGTTGTTGTGATTGTTGTGGTTATTGTAGTTGTGGTTATTTTTGTAGTTGTTGTGGTTGTGGTTGTAGTTGTTGTTTTTGTATTTGTAGTTGTTGTGATTGTTGTTGTGGTTATTGTAGTTGTGGTTGTTGTTTCAGTTGTGTTGTGAAGTAGTACTCCACAGATTAATGATATTAATGATTTAATATTGTAATAAAAGTAAGATAACAATGTCATAATATTGACTTTTTGTCATGATGTATTTAAATTGTATATTTTTGTCTTATGTGTGTCACAGTTTTTATAAATTAATTCAACAATATTGTATTACACTTACATGTTACTTAAATGAATTTAATCACCAATATTATTGTTTATTTAATTTTGTACAATTCAAAATAATTGTACTTTAGTAGACACCACAAATATAATTGACTCCCATAATTAGCCAGGGCTAAATTTCTAAATTACATTCAGTAGTACATGTATTATTGTACATTATTCCCCTCCCTCACCTGGTACCCCATATCATAAGAATTGTGCATGTCTTTTAATTTTAGATAGACATCCTTGTGAACAATGCTGGGCGCGGTTTCATCGAAAAGTTTGATGAGATTCCAGTTGATAAATGGCGGGACGTGTATGACCTCAATGCGATGGGTCCTATATCACTGACTCGTGCTGTGCTGCCACACATGTACGAGAAGAAACGAGGACAAATTGTGGTTATGAGTAGTCTTGCTGGAAAAATTGGTTGGTTTTAATTACCTGCTCTTGATTATATACTGTACGAGTGTCATCCCTTGTCCATTAATAGTAGCTACCTCTTCATGTCACATATTCATCCAGCTACTCTAGTTTCTACCAGAGTTTTAGTTGGCGCCAGTGGTGCAGTGGTTAGAAGGTCTGCCTGTCATGCGAGAGATTGCGAGTTCGAACCAGCACAAACCAAAGATTTCTTCCTCTGCCTTCCATAATAAAAAAATGAGCCAGATTTTCATGCTTGAATATAGCGAAAGATTTGTCATCGAATGGATTATAAAAATATAACATGGCTTTTTGTAAAGTAGCACCAAAACCCCGCCCTTTCCCTTGTTAGAGTTTTAGTTACAGAGGCATTTTAAAACATTTCAAGCAATCTTCGAGTGTCGCTGCCGTTACTGCAGTTAACTTTGTCCTTCTACTGTGTCAGTGCTCCATTTAATCATTGTAATCCCATATGGCACATGACAATGCACAACTTATACATTGTGCTCTTATACTGTGTATAGGCTTGATTTTGTATTTGTTCTCCCAAAAAGTGTTAGAACTTGACTTGTACATTGTGCTCTAAAACCATGTTTATACTTAACTTGTAAGTTGTGCTCTAATATTGTGTGTGTTTTGACTTGTACATTGTGCTCCCTCACTGTTTCAATGCTCCACTTGCACATTGTACTTTCATACTGTGATAATATTCAATATTTAATTCTGGCGTTAGACTTGTGCTCCCATCCTGTTATAATACTTGCTACACTCACGCTCCCATATGGTGTTAATGATCAACTTATACCTTTTGTTACAATATCGTACTATTAATTTTGTATATAGATTTTGTTCTCTTAGTAGAATACATATTTTTTCCATGGCAGGAGTTCCCGGCTCAGCAGCGTACTGTGCTGCAAAACATGCCTTACATGTATGTAGGCTACTTGCCATTATACTAAAATCATCCGCAATATTATATTTAATGAGAAAACACAAAGCCATCTAGTCATCTTTGAGTCAGCATTTTACATGTTAATTGTATCACAAACTTATATTCGTATGAAATATGTAACTCTCACCACCTCTGACATTCTATTTCAGTTTGTCTGAGCTCTACTGTTATTACAACGCTCATTACACTGCCGTTTATTGATTAATTTTATAATTCTTGTACTTATTTGTCACTGTCTGTGGCAGTAATTAAACTCATTTACCAGGGTGCCTTCGAGTCTCTGAGGCTTGAAAGCCACAAGAAGAACATTGCTGTCACATTGCTCTGTCCGGGACGCATCGACACTGAGGGATGGGTAGAGTGGTTTGCAGAAAAAGAAAAAAAAGTTCACCACCAGTTTTCAACATTTCTTAAAATATTTGAAAGTTTCTATATATCTCCTAAATTTCAAGTCTTTACATAGACAATGGCTGGCCAAGATAACTTTTTTTGTATTAGTGAAACATGAATTATTTATGATGGAATTCCTGTTTTATCTTCCTTACTGAGTGGATAAATGATAAAGATGAATGTGACTGTGTTACCTGTTGAGTATTTTCATCACTCGTTAACGATCAACTCCATGTTTTGCAGGTGTATACCAACATACCAACCAAAAGGATGACTGTAGAGCGATGTGCTTTCTTATGCGCGGCTGCCATTAGCAACAAGATCCAGGAAGCATGGATTTGCTTGACATTAGAGTTGATAGGCATGTATGTGGCTCAGTACACACCGAGCTACGGGAGAAGGTGAGTTCAGTATGCGTTATGTATGAATGTACGTACGTATGTACCTATGTCCATTTGTATACTATACGTATGCAACAATAAGCTGGGATTAACCCATTTGATGGGCCATCATTGACAGTTCCACTTCAAGGGCACTTTAAGGGAGGAAACTCGGATCTCTATGGGCAGATGGAGATTAAGGTACATTTTGGACCATTAATCTGACAGGTCATACTGGCTAAGTTGGGAATTGAGCCTTCCTGAATTCAAATGCAATGATCTCGTCACTAGATTAACTGCCCCTGTATATACCATGTACACTATAGCAGCGGTTCTCAAACTGAGCCCCAGGCTACTGAGACAAAATCAAGTAATCGGTAAAAAATACTACATGTGAACAGAATGTTTTCAGTATAATTTTAAATTATTACTCATTTTCCTGGTCACAGACAGTTCTTACTTAGTGTAGTCACCAAAATTGAAGTTATTTTAATTTGTTATTTTAATAGGCGGAAGTAATTTTTTTGGATAGTTTTGGTAACAGTAAAATCTGCTAGCTGCGGTTAAATGAATAGACAAAAGCCGATATTACGCAACCTGACTCATGGTTTGGTCAATAAAACAAAGGAATAGCAAGTGTCAATCCATCCCGAATGCTGAAAGTGGGTATAAAATTATTGCGATTTTTGTACATTATTGAATTATACTGATATCAAATTACATTGTAAAGATACCTTAAGTTGATAGTAATCAGGAAAATGGTAGTAGACCCAAAACTAGGAACATGTGATGTAAAAAATATTCTGTTGAGGAGAGGGTGGCACCACCACCGACAACATCTCCCCCTTTTCTGGCTGCGAGCTTGAATACTTTGAGAAGCGCTGCACTACAGTAACAGTATTATGGTATACAATCTGCGGTTATTACACAGTTACATCTTGTACTTGACTCATCAGTTATAATACATTGCTAGGAAGGCAGTCAGACATTCATGAAATGAATCCTGGGATGACATTTGTCCTTGCAGATCAACTGGAAAAGTTTTGATATGAAAATTTTAGTACGAAATCTTATTTAACTGCGGCCATTTGGTAATTGCTGTTCATATTAATATTAAATTATTTGACAAACAATTGAATTGCACATGCTTTATGGTGTTTTTTCTCGCTATTTTCAGATTTATGATGACCTTTACAGACCGCGTTTTTTCTATCGAAAAGAAATGACTCGAAAGCACTTCAAAATTTAAGGTTGTGTATGAAACAGTTAATATCTCGTTAGTGATCTTCACTTAAATTTAGTGAAATTTCCACAAAAACAGTTCATTCATATAGCATGCCAAAATTATTTTATTATATAGTTGTCATGTGTAATAGGTATAAGTCACTGTGCTGTATTATAATTAGTCTATAATGGCTATGCCTAAATTGTGGGCCAATCTGGCCCGTGAAATGGTGTCATTAAGTACGTTATCTAACACAACTGTTACGTGTCCAAAAATCAAAATCACGATGTGCCTGGCTAATGACATGACATATGTCATCTGACTTAAAACTGTTATCTAACCAAAAATAAAAATCATGATGTGCCTGGCTCATGACATGACATATGTCATCTGACTTAACTGTTATCTAACCAAAAATAAAAATCATGATGTTGCCTGGCTCATGACATGACATTTGTCATCTGACTTAACTGTTATCTAACCAAAAATCAAAATCTTGTTTTGTGGCCCGTTACGTGGTGTCATCTTAACTCATGTGATCTAACGTAATTGTTATTGAACCAAACTTAAAATTCTTGATGCGTATCTTAAATATAAAATTTTAATAGAAAATAAGTTTTGACATCACTCAGCATAGAGATTCCAGAAACAAATACAAAACTGGGTATGGGTTTGATAACCCGCTGATTACCCAACACTCTGGGATATCCTGATTGGTCTTACTACTCATTACATCTAAGACATGTGTCACATGTGTCTATTTATTGAATCTGTATCAGAAAGTATACAGTACTCGGTTTATTCAGTGACTTCGTGCTACAGTGCTGCATCGGCCTGAATGATGTTCCACCATCTCGGTGATTCTCATTCTTTCTTGTCTGCAGCCAGGAAGATTTTTCCAGAAGTTGAAATGCCCGGAGCATGTCTGGCATTTCATTGCAGTTTTTATTAGCATCGCGATACTGGCACAGCCTATGCTTTTTCTACTGCTTTCATCGTCTTATTTTAACATAAATTCTATGTTTATCAAGTTTACTGTTTACCTCGTCAGATGCTAATCATTGGCATATAGTTTATACGTGTATGCACTTGTGTGATATATGCTTGACGTAATAGATATTGTATGCGGTGCGTACGTATGTGTGTGCATAATACACAATAAAGAATTAAATGATTGATTCCACTTGTGGTAAAATTACAGCAAGCTTTATTAAAAAATGACATCACTGTATTATCTATAGGCTAGGCAATATAGCAAAGAACAAGCTTTATATTAATAACATAGCTATTCAGTTTATAAATGGTATACGAAAAAATTCTACACAAGATACTACGTTAAGGTAAAACATATTGCCATAACAGCATACCTGCTCAGTTCAGGGGTGAAAAAAGTAATCGAATAGTGTCTGTGTGATGCCAATATGTTCAAGGTTTATCTGATATACAGTACTGTGCAAAAGTGTTGAACTAAAGTTCAAATGTTTGTGTCATTTTTATATTGGCGGAATTATTTAGCGTTATCTTATCTGCAGAGACTCTGCATTTCTATTTATGACAAAGCAAGCATGTTATTGTAAATTATTTATGAAATAGTAATCAAACTGTAAATAGTGACATTTTTCACTCATATGGTCAAGTAAATTACTCTCAAGTAAAACAATAAATTTGAAAATATTATACACTAAGGCGCGATAGTAAGGGGTTTTAAATACGGAACATTTCTAACATAAACCATCTTAAGCTAAAAATACGCGGTTCAACAAATCATTCTGAACTGTATGAATTATCAGCGAACTGAGCTGTACAAATAGGAAAACTGTGAGCAGTCGAAACTTCTAGAAATTGTCTTAATTCAGAGGCCCTGAATTTAATCAATGACAATGAAAAAACATGTTTATATTCTGAGAACATTTTGCTAGGAATAATAAACTTATAAACATAACTTATAAGCTCAACTTATAAACATTACATAGCAAAAAGACTTTAATTATATTGTATTTATAATATCCATTCTCGCTGCGGAAAAAATGTTGCTTATTCTTAACTAGGGCAAGAATTTAGAACAGGTATTCTTTCATGTTATCTGAGTGTCCGATTTCTTTATATATTGAAGAAAAACATAGAAATATTTTATTCGGGTGGCAGGAGGGGAGCTTTTATGCAGACTGATACACCCTTTATTTTAGAAAAACTATAGGATATTAATGACTTCACCCCCCCCCCTTGATTCTGTTTCGGGGAAAGGAATTTCAATTTCCGGTTTATTAGTATTGTGAACTATATTGGGTTCCACAGAGAAACATACCTAAAATCTATGAAGTGTATTTAACTGCAGTTTTATGGACTATTATGGCAGTCTCAAATAATTATTAGTGCTACGTATATCAGCTTCTCAATAAACTTCGATTTTCATATTAATTGCACATCGTCTGTTTTATAATATTGTAGTATCTGTATTACTACATGAAAAACTTTTTCAACAGTTTTGCCCACTGAGTGCTGTGTGAAGTGCAGAAATTTAAGCGAAATTGTAACATTGGTGGTGCCCCTTTTGTCGCTAAGACGAGAGGCCAGAGGCGCGTTTTTTCGTACGAGAGGGTGTGAGTTGTAAATCACGCAAACTAGTATCGAATAAGGCATATTTTAATGCTTGCATATTGATAAACGATATTGTGAATTTTATTACGGTATAATAATTTCTGCAGGATAAGGTATACTGTATTACGATATTAACAAGGAGCGACCAGATTATGATGAGAATGACTAAAACATTCCAGTGTGCTTTCTTCAAGCCTGCTGAGTGAGAAATTACTTTAAGACACAAAGTGGTGAATTTGCTTGGTGCGTTATATATCTGCATTTTAAGAAGTCACCAGTACCATTTTGTGCGCAACCGGTAGGCAGACAGCAATAAGTGTCGATAATATATTTATTCTATGAGTAGAATGGGGGCAAAACAAGCCATTTGGCTTAAAACAGTAGCAAGAATAAAAATATGATAAAAACTATTAAGCGGTTTTATATTTATAAAGGTGGAAATGTCGCGGCATGAGATCGGGCGGTGTCGTCTTAGAAACACTTGTACAGGTAGAACTGGAACAAAGGATATGGTGAATTTTTAATATGATAAAGCAGAAATATTAAATTATTCTACAAGTTTGATAATGAATGGAATTGCACGTATCACAATAAAAAGCAAGATTACGTTAACCGTTTCTGTCTACCTTTAAATTGGCGGTTGGTCATATGACTCATCCAGAAAAGATACGTACAATAATCACTGTATTAGCACTTTTGTACCTTAAAGACAGTATTATTTTATGGCGACATGGGAAGTCATTCCAAATTAATTACTGACTGACCTCGTCTATGTATCCCGTGTAACCATTTGTCGTCTCGCATTTTCCACCGATCTGCAGAGCTGCCTTCGACCTGGCGATGTTCCCTATAATGAGAATACGCACCGGGTATTACACGTATATCTATTTCGTAGCATCGTAAACTCTTTAAAGTGATAATTAGATCATTATTTAGAAATGCACAAAATAACAGCGATGGGTTTATAATGTCTGTATCCACCAGTAGAGCTAGTTACATCTAAAAAAATAATTATTCATGGTAGCCGATTTGGTGGGCTCAAATAAAACCGCCACAGATCTGAGAATACCGTCGTTGTTTGAAACTTTCTTGAATAGATGAAATATTATTTACAGAATGATAGATCCACGGTTTCAAACCGCGATCATAGACTTGAAGTGGAGCATGGATGAATAATTATTAAGGCTAATAGCCTACGCACAGTGACATTCTAAACGTTAAATTATTGCATATAATCATCTACGATATCTATCTAAAAATGATCAATATTTTTACCAATCATTCAAGGACGCCATTTTGGGGAAGGGTTGCGCTCGCACTATCCGACCTATAGTGGATTTTAGCCTATCGACTGACCTTCTGTGAGAGTAGATTTTATTGCTCCGTTCACTTTCAGCGTCATCTTTCCCTGGTCATACTTGAGCTCAACATTTTTCCATGAGCCAGTCTTGAAACGAATAAAGTATACATGCACCTCTGTACTCGTACGTCTCATTTGCCTTCGCAACAATCACGCAGTTTCAACAATCAACAATTTCTATCTATTTCCGTACCATAAAACATAAAATAATATTCATAAACGCTTCACTATCTTCCAGTTGACACCACTTAAATTTATGTGCACTTACAGCAATGCCTGTAGGTAACAAGCAAACAAATTAGAGACACGAATACCAAACAGATAGGTTACAGATAATCTTTTTAATTTAAAAAGGCTTTTTGAGTAAGATATTGAGAGCGAGCGTGCGAGCGTAAATTTCATCTAATTGTTATTTTCCTCTGGTTTGCAGTTATTCATTGCACGCAGTTGCCATGTCGTGTCTGCTGTAACGTAAGATGCGTGAATTAATACTTACAATCACTGTTACCTTTAGTTGAATATATTTCAACACGACAATATTCCTAACGTACGAGGTGTCAGCGTAAGGAACTCTTCTTATTAACGATTCCAAAGAATTGACATTTTAGCTTCATTAACAACGTGGAAATATACAATAATCAGCGACAGTAACGGGTTTTATACTGGCACACTTAAAACGTTAATCGTCTCAACTACACGCGCTTGGACTTAAACTTTGTTGAACAACAATCGCCCAAGCCTGGCCCCTTATGCAGGAAGGAGGTGACCAAACGAAACGACGAGAATGTTCAAGACTAATAGAGTCTATACCTAGCTCGATTATATCTAGTTTGCGCCGGCTAGGCTTTTTTAGATAAGTGTCCACTCTCTTGTCGTAAACAACGGGTTACTTAGTCCGCTATTAAGCCGCAAAATATTACAATCGCCTACACATTTGAGGACGCATGTGTCCATAATGTACAGCTTTTATACCAATGCCCATATCCAGTTACTCTCGTGAGCTTACTACAGAGACGATACATTAACACCTACATTTTTCACAGCTTGGACGATCTCTTGGTCGGATTTAATATGAGCCACGGTCTCCTTTGCCAATCTGTTGTAGTTGACTGCGACAGACCAACGGTAAGTACAGTCACTGTTCGACACGATGGTCTCATTTCGGACAGACGTGGACGTTCCCTCGCGGTAGCGGAAGGTAATGAGTAGCGTTTGGCGGAAGTCAACGTTGGAAAAGCGCCAGAAGACGATGCGACTCTTCCCATCAAAAGAGGCTGCCCCACCCCCCACCGCATCCCCAATTCCAACAATGCTGACATTCCCGAATACACCGCCGGGAACCTTCTTATTCGAGTGGTCGCGAGTGTCTTTGTCAAAGGGTAAATACAGCTCGGGCGTGCAGCGAGCTTGAAAGTAACACAAGAATTTTCAGAATGTGTAGTGCTATACAACACGCATCATTCGTATAATCATCATTCGCAGTGAAAAGATATAAATTTTAAACAAAGTGTATTTAATGTACTGTGAAGTTAATACAACAGAATTGTGCAGTAATTTTATATACGACATACTGTACCCTGTGTTTCTACTATATTACTGTGTGTACATAATGTAATTGGTTATTTTTCATAAGTATTTTTGTTAAATTAAAATAAGCAGTACCGATAGGCGACATGGGGACCTTGGTCAATCTGGAGCAATTACAGGTGTTGCGTTCGTATTCTGTACCCAAAGCACAATCCATCTCTTGTTTCCTCCCGTCGGGAAGGAGGATGTAGAATTTGGCTGGATTACTTTCGTGGGCTATGCTATTGCATTTCCCTGTTACAAATCGATATTTTTAGTTCTGTTTTGGATTTATCAACGTGGTTTACATATCTGAATTCGTATCGATTAAGTTCGTCAAAATGAACTTTTAAAAGATATAGAACCTTTCCCTTTGGTCGTTCGGTCTATTCACCGAGCATCCGTTCTCAGAATAATGTACTTATAATAAGACTCATACCATCTCAGTGTTGCTTCAGTGATTCAGTATTAAATATATCCAGTGATAAATACGAATATAGAGATCTTAGATGATTATGGAATGCCTGGAAATCCGCATTGTCGATTTCTTACGCAGCTAACTGGCATTGTTAGCGTTTAAGGTAAGCATGCTTTAGAACACTAAATTATTCAATTTATAAGTCATTTCACCTGTTTTGGAGTTATTGATGCAGCCACCGGTGCATGTATCCGACGACACGCAGCCTTTCCCCTGTTCGTACGCCTCTTTCTCAGAGCAGCACTGTGAGCTTTGGGTCCGTTTATTCACGCAAATCCAGTAACCGGCGCAACTGTACGGGATCGCGTACGTTTTTATATTGCCTTTCCGACACTTGTCTGTAATGAAAGCGCTCCATCACATCTTGTTGCTATTAACTTCATCGTCAAACAGCAGTGTGACACAAATAAAGTGACATTTCGTAGGCTGTGTACACGTACAAAAAGCAGAACATTATGCAGTCAAATACACCATACTAACTGTCGATCATATCGTGAGGAGTAAGTATATATGAACTAAAAATGGAATGTTTCAGTGCTACTTGCAGTTTTTTTTGTCGCGATAGACCGATAGATGGAGTACCATACCGTTAGGACAGACGAGGTTGGCGGGTCGTCTACATACAAGGTCAGACTGGCTCCAGAATAGGCCATGTGGACACTGGATAAGATGCGCCTTCATGGTGGCCTCCTGACATTGATAGAACAGGTGACAGGCCCGGGGATGCTCGAGGTAACCCACGCCGTTGCGGAACTCGCAGTCACCACAAAACGAGCCGTTCGGCTCTTCTGCTAAGTTAAGACACGCATAAAGGTAGGCAGCGCAATTTTTTACACATTACCTCACCTAATCACGACATTCGATTTATGTAAAATATAGCCTTTATCTCGGACATAGCATTTCTATCACCCATATGCATAAGCCTATTAATATATTGCCGTGGCAGCTGTAGCTGTCCTACAGACTCTAAATAATACTAATAAGACAGACGGGTACAATATTTTGTAGCATAATTATAATCAATCTTAAAACCCGTACTTTCGGATATACTTCATGGGCTATATCCGAATTACCATAAAATCACGCGAGCGACTCTCGTGTGTCCCCCAATTATTAATCCTGGAACTTGGTGAACTGCATATTGTTTACCATACGAAATTAGAACATGTCACATTACAGTACAATATAATATGGGTAACAGTGCTATCAAGTCTACATCGACTAGGGAGTTTGCCAGACAATACAGTTTAATTCGATCAACTTGATCTTCCATCTGTTAAGCATAATATTATGAACTAAATAGCAAGATCATTCTAGGGATGAAAGGATTTTAGGGATCATATAAGTTTCGCTTTTTTCTTCTTAGGCAAGGATTGGATTAATTATAGTAGAAGAACACAATCTATCACTAATATGACAGGATCCAACCTGATGTTTCAACCCACCTCGAGAACATACTTTGGTGCTGATCGCATTAACGAGAATTGCTAGTTGCGTAAAGTTATCCGCGTAAAATACGCGATTTTTGTCGCCTGTGATGGCCGCGAGTTCGGTTTTATTGATAAGGCGGCCAATACCGACGGCGATGAGATCGATACCATCGGCTCTGATCTCGGCCGCCGTTGTCGCAGTCCAGATCGGGTACTTCGATCCACCGTCTGTGATTAGAAAGCCGATACGTTTCGCTCCCGGGCGTGCTTCTTTTTGCATTACCTAAAAGTTTTAATATATAAAATATGTTATACTATATTTAGATGTCAGCGCGTATGTGTGTACAACGCACCGACTTGTTGTCTCACCAGAGGCTAAATGATATTTTACCTTGTGATATGATATATGTATATTATTGTTACGAAGATGTATCCGTGTTGTGCAACGAGTCATTATTCATCACGATTCGTCAATTTCGGACCACGATATCGCATATTTTCTGGGAAACTTCGCACGTGTTTTTTATTGCTTTTGACTGACGCATTGTAGAAATGCAAGAAATGCAAACCTGAAATGCGATCTGCCTTTAGCGCGTTCTGGCCTAATGTTTTCGCGCGGTTAAACTAGTATAGGCTCACCTCGTATGTGCTGCATTTCTATTATTAACTGAGTTTCGAGAGTAGCTGTTAAGGTATTGCATGCTTCTTTAATAGCGGAACAGACGGCACTTTGTATGGCTGAGTATCTTCTCAGTGGTATGATACATAAAACCATTAATACCGTCGTTAGCTCCCCTTGACGGAACATTTGAATGCCGTATGGAAGAATTATGGAACCAACCTGAATTAAGGACACTTAGGTAGCCGCTATACAGCCAAAAATAAGACCATATTCAGATTTTGGTGATCAGCTATAGCCAATCGCCACGTGACTGTTGCAGCGACCTCTACTCGCGGCACTTCTATATATATATATATATATATAAGCCACCACGAGTCTGAATCTAACATGGTATCACCTTTTTATGGTACTTGGGACTATTCTGTGTCAGTATATGCGAGAGTAAGCTCCTAGAGGACAAGCATCGCTGTTCAATCTTGCGTGTCTCTTTCAATCGTCATCGTACCAATTTTTCGATCATAACGATAATTATTCCCACGGCACCTGAACTTGCTGAATAAGATATTGAATCTTATACTGCACCAGCATCGTTATTTTGGTGTTCTAGAACTTGTATTGGGTGCATGCTGATACCTGATGGCTGTACGTGAATACCTTCGCGAAGTCCTTGGAAAACGCATAATGGCCTTAAACAACAACAATGAATAAGATCCCGATCTTAGGTCACTTGACCGTGGATATTGAATTTAATGGTCTCTATTTAACTAAATACAGTGAAACCTGCTCTAATGACCACTCGTATACAGCGACAAATCCTCTTAAGCGACCGCCTTTCGGCGGTCCCGAACGTTTTCTGTATATAAGAACACTCCCTGTATTAAGCGACCACCTGTCTTAAGCGACCGTTTTATGCCGGTCCCGCGGACGGTCGCGTAATACAGGTTTTACTGTACAGGCTTTTCGATTAACGGTGGTTGATGCATTGAACGTTATGAGTAGAGTAGTTTTGGAATTTTTCAAGTTTATCAATATTAGTGAATCCCCAAATTTCAGCTGAGTATGAGATTGTTGGAATCACCATGGCTTTGAATATATCAATTTTTCGTGACAC
>WURV02168307.1:0-14648 GCA_011762755.2 Epimenia babai
CTCAGAATGGTCTCTGTCACGCTATCAGAATAGTCTCTATCACGCTCTCAGAATGGTCTCTGTCACGCTATCAGAATAGTCTCTATCACGCTCTCAGAATGGTCTCTGTCACGCTATCAGAATGGTCTCTGTCATGCTCTCAGAATGGTCTCTGTAATGCTATCAGAATAGTCTCTGACATGCTCTCAGAATGGTCTCTGTCACGCTCTCAGAATAGTCTCTGACATACATTTGTCAGCGTGGTAAGGGTTAACTGAGGCTACCTTCGAAAAGATGGGCTAGAGAATGGATTATTTCCAGCCTATTGCTATGTACCTATTGTACTTGCATTGCAATCATTCGACTAATCGAACTTGTTACCCTTGTATAAAAGTCTGCGATTCTAACCGCAAGCGCCAAAGAAAACCGAGACATGATGCGGTAAATAAGTTGTTCTATATATAGTAGCACTCAAAAGTTTGGGTATACCTAGTAAAATATTCTAATTCCACATAACTAAGTGCAAACATTGAGTTGTACGTGAAAACACGTTTGTCAAGTAAAATATCAATAATTGTTTGTTGTCAGTGAACAAACACCATGCCAAAACTGATGCCTAATACAGCCCATTTATTTTTATTGCCTAAATCTCAACAAATAAATGCGTACCCAGACCACAGAAAGTGGTCTTTCATTGGTCCATCACAGAAGTGTGTGAATCAGCTAAAACGATCAATTTTGACCTTCATGGCCTTTTTCGCTTACTACAAGGAGTCAACCATAAGCGCAGGCGCGCACTTAACGACATTAACGACATTTTATTCTATTCAATATATAATAAATTTTATAGACATTCGTGGGTAGTTAAAAAAAATTGTCCCAATGTTGTCAAAGGTCACTAATAAATATTCAACATTACTGGCTCAGTGCACTTCACCAAAATATGATGCATCGAAAATAGTCATAAACGTTTACGACGACGTTTCGTAAATGTATTGCAGCAGCTTCTTCGATATTCATAAATAACAATGGTAAAACGAGCAGTGGGTTGCTGTGTTAGCCATGTCGCATAATACAGTACGAAATGTGAATGTAACACCTTATTGACTTACAAAGATTATGATTAGCACACGTTTACGTATACAAGTATACTTCATCAAGTGCATTCACGTATCATCGCCCATTGCCTTAACTTTTAGT
Source organism: Epimenia babai (assembly GCA_011762755.2). Classification (NCBI taxonomy): domain Eukaryota; kingdom Metazoa; phylum Mollusca; class Solenogastres; order Cavibelonia; family Epimeniidae; genus Epimenia; species Epimenia babai. Next base: position 1,180 of record WURV02168307.1, read on the forward strand.
TTTAATGGTAAAACGGGCAGCCTCGTCGCTTACCGCTTATTGCGCGCCTGCCCTAACTCGCACAGCCATTGCGTTATCTACGGGCAGACAACTTATGCCCATAGAACACTCCAGATTGTTGAAAGATGGATCATCATTGGTTGTCGTACTTTCCGAAGTGAACGCCTATTCGTCAAAAGCTCGTCACGTGATAAACTATTTAGAGAAGTTTTCTCCCACACGCAGACGACCGAATCGAGACAAACTTTATTTTTATCAGACCGGATTAATTCGCTATCAATTTACTAAACATACATTAAATGTAATAAAAGTTTCTTTCATATATTTACGGAGTATATGTAGGCTTTGTGTAATAGCTATTTCATTTGTTTGACGTGTTCAACTTAACTATTTTCGCACTTTATGATGGCGCGGTAAGTGATACTATGTGAATGCTGAGGCATCTTTTATTCAAGATGGAGTTTCTACAAGTTTACTTCGTGCAGATTCCATAACTCTGTTAATATGAAACCGAAAAAAATTCTATCTGTTATTTCGATTAAAGGTATTGCTGTAAGGTATTTAACACGCGTATTATGAACAAGACTCCGATATCTATTCACAAATGAAATGGGCTGTATAAACAGTAAATTGGTCCCCGAAGGGCCTGACAACTCCGATGTCCCCGTAAAAACAGTTATCGGCGCGGAAGATACGAAGATCACATCCGAAAAGGATCATGTCCATCGAGTTAAGTCACAGACGAATACAAACAACAATAATTCACAGAATGATCCCACAGCTAATATCGATGGGCCGTCCAAAATCAACAAAACTGCTGCCAAATACAGAGCTAAGTTTGACCCTCGCGTTACAGCCAAGTATGATATTAAAGCTTTGATCGGGCGTGGAAGTTTTAGCAGAGTAGTCCGCGTTGAGCATAAAGTTACAAAGCAACCATACGCTATTAAAATGATAGACGGAGTTCAAGGGAAGGAAGTGTTTGAAGCCGAACTGTGCGTATTGCGGCGAGTCCGGCATGCTTATATAATTCAATTAATTGAGGTTTTTGAAACCAAGGATAAAGTGTACATGGTGATGGAATTGGCGACTGGAGGTGAATTATTCGACAGGATAATAGCGAAAGGGAATTTTACGGAACGAGATGCTACTCGGGTATTAATAATGGTCTTGGATGGAATTCGATACATACACAATCTCGGCATAGCGCATCGTGATTTAAAACCGGAAAATTTGTTGTATTATCATTGTGGACATGATTCGAAAATCATGATTACGGACTTTGGACTGAGCGCCACGCGGAAAGGTCCGGATAACTACATGAGGACAATATGTGGCACACCGGAGTATATCGCTCCGGAGATACTCGCCAGGAAATTGTACACTTTTCAAGTGGACACATGGGCCGTTGGGGTTGTGGCTTATATCTTGTTAAGTGGTACAATGCCGTTTGACGATGAGTGCCGTTCGAGATTGTATAGACTAATCCTAAAAGCCAAATATTCATACGAAGGAGAGGTAAGTTCGCATTACAGTAACTATCTGAGGTTATTTTCCATAGGTAATGCCTTATAGGCTGACTCACATTAATGATTCACGCAAGGTTTTGTATGCAAGAGTACCTGGTAAGTTGTACCACACCTTGTGTGAATTATTAATCTAAGTTAATCTATAAGGCATTACCTTTACTTTTCGATTAATTATGAGTGTTGTATAAGGTAAATGTGTGTTGTGTTTTGTGTATTTTGGTTTCATTTTTTAGTAAGGTCCATAATATTTGGGTATAGTTATGTAGTCGTTTTATGTGACTTATTCACATGCTTCCAGTATAGTTTTCAGGGCGCTTATCCCCAATATTAACCTTTCAATGTAAGTAATGATCAACTGTCACTGGGGGGGGGGGATAGCTGGCGTAGTGGTTAGAGCATTTGACTTTGAATCTAGGGGTCCCTGGTTCATTTCTCGCTCTAACCAGTATACTAACTGTGGCTCAAAGTGCCTTAAACCCCATTGCCCATGGGAGTCTTGGTAGGCCTTGGAGTGTTGTTTTTTTGGGGTTTGTTTTTCTATCTGAGGTTTGCTGTGCTTCAGGTGCTCTATATATGATGTGTATGTTGCTTACTTCCCTGCTATGTTGTCATCTCATTGTAAATAACCATTGACCTTACATAGACCCAGCGGAGTGTGCGACATATGTAGCTTGTATGTAGACATCTGGAACTAGTGGCGTGAATGGAAAATGTCTGCCCAAACTCATTGGGTTTTTCACATTAGGTGTTTTTCCCCCACCCCTTATAAGTGAGGCTAATCAAATTGTCGTGTTAACCACATAGGCTTTGTAAAGGGTCATAAATGAAATTGGCCTATACAACGATTACTTTCGTAATCAGCCTATAAATAAATAAATAAAATAGATAAACTGTCACTGACTTGGTAGAGTGTGCGATGTATGTGGCATATATATCGGTTGCCTTTGGAATGGCCGAACTGAACTGAATCGACGAATGTTTATAGTCTAACGAGTAATTCCGAGCACTACGTGTTGTATCACCATTCATTCTATCACTATTCGTTATATCACTACTCATTACACCACCATTCATTGTATCACCACCCATTGTATCACCACCCATTGTATTACCACTCGTCGTATCACTAGGTATTGTATCATCGCACATTCTGTCACCGCTAATTGTATCACCATTCATTGTATCACCTGTCATTGTATCACAACTCGATGTATCGCCAATCGTTGTATCACAACTCATATCGCCGCTCGTGTCGCAGTTCATTGTATCGCGATTCACTCGATGTATCCCCGCTCGTCTTGCCAGTTGTATCACTACTCATTATATCACCACTCACTAGTGTATCACTACTCATTATATCACCACTCACTGCTGTATCACTACTAATTATATCACCACTCACTGCTGTATCACCACTCATTATATCACCACTCACTGCTGTATCACCACTCATTATATCACCACTCACTAGTGTATCACCACTCATTATATCACCACTCACTGCTGTATCACCACTCATTATATCACTACTCACTGCTGTATCACCACTCATATCGCCATTCATTGTATCGTATTCCCTCTGTTGTTTCAACAACCTTTTGATCAACTAATATTAAGACTACCGTGAGCTTTCGAATATAATACAATACATTAGCAATTGTTTAGTAAGTTCTGTAAAGGACTATCCCTAATGCTGTACTGTAATAAATTTATTATGATAATTTCATTGGCCCTATTTAACTGTGAGGGGCTTGTAGTTCAGTGTGTAATATTCCTGCTACCCATTTGGACATTTGCCATTCCTAAACAATCAAATGCGTAATGGAGTTACGATAATGGAATATTTCTATGATAAGCTTTTGTATAGAGGAGAAATACGCTTCTTTAGACATCCATCCTGTCTCATGAAGTATATTTTAACATTATCTGAAAAATTTGAGTTTTGCAAATGCGGCATTGCTACGTATATGATCAATTTGATCATTTTCTGTCATTTCAAAAGTTTAGTACAAGGTAACATAAATATATTGTATTTTGATTAATGTTCATTCATTTTTATAGTTTGTAGTGCTATAGGTCACATGATTCATCAACTTTTATCCGCGCCCATGGCCCCATGCACATTCTTAAATTCTTAAATATCATATTGCTCTTTTTCTGGGTAAATATATAGGAGCAATAAGAAGCATGCTAGTTACCACTGCACGAAATATCCCTTTACATAGCTGCTAACGTATGATCATCAACAGGATTTTTGTCTTTGCCATGTCAGAATCCATCAATTATGAATTACCTATTGATTTATAGTTTCATTACTTTTTTTTATGTTCGCATATTATTTCCCCTCCGATGTTAAAAGTTTACTTTTTGTGTATCGTGATGCAATGATCATTATTTTATAGTCTCACTATTCAGGCAGTGATGATCCAGTTGAACTGGTCGAGTGCCTCATTGGGAACTTGTTCATCTTGCCAATCTTGTCTTGTGTTGAAGTAAAAAAATCATGTTTTGCCCACTTGCACGTGGTAATTTCGTCAGAGCTCGGCGGTGTGGGTGGGATTTAACCATCTACCTTTTGTTTATATCACAAATTCCTTGTAATTGTTTCATTCCCTAAAGCGCGATGCTATATTTTTCGAAGCGTGATAGATTTGTACGGTTACTGGGTATCATTTTACAAAGGCCATTTGGTGTATCTTGTTTCTAAGTTTACCGGGTATCATGCTCCAAAATTTGCTGTCTTGCTCCAATGTTTTTCCCGGTGTCTTAAGCCAAAGCTTTTCCCGTTGTATTACTCCAAGGTTTTTCCCGGTGTCTTACTCCAAAGTTTACAAAGTGTATTCCTTCAAAGTTTTTCCAAGTGTCTTACCACTAAGTTCACCGAGTGTATTGCTCTAAAGTTTTTTCCAATGTCTTTCTCCAAAATTCACCGAGTGTATTGCTCTAGAGTTTACCAAGTGTATTGTTCATACGTTTACCGAGTGCATTGCTCTAAAGTTTTTCACGGTGTCTTACTCCAAAGTTCACTGAGTGTATTGCTGTAAAGTTTTTTTTGGTATCTTACTCCAAAGTTCACCAAGTGTATTGCTCTAAAGTTCACCGAGGGTATTGCTCTAAAGTTTACCGAGTGTATTGCTTTAAAGTTCACCAAGTGTATTGCTCTAAAGTTTACCGAGTGTATTTCTCTAAAGTTTACTGAGTGTATTGCTCTAAGGTTTACCGAGTGTATTTCTCTAAAGTTTACTGAGTGTATTGCTCTAAGGTTTACCGAGTGTATTGCTCTAAAGTGTACCGAGTATCGTGCTCCAAAGGTTATCTGTGCGCAACTTTTTTCATTACATGATGGTTGGTTTATTCCAGTCACCATATACGAGCATCATAATGGTGGTACATCTTTCTTGCTACGTACACCTATGGCAGCAAAGTTTTTAGAAGTCTTCATTGGCTTCCGATTCGTGATACAATTATGTGTAATGCTTCTGTTTTTGTTTTTGCCTGGTCTTCAAAATTTTGAGCCTGGATATATTAATGAGATATCTTACATTCTGTGTTCTCACATGCCATCTACAGTCTTGTGATACACACACAGCTATGGTGAAATCATGCCATCTTATTACATCAGATAGGCGTTCTTTCTGCTGTGTCCATCTAAAATGAAGACATATCTTTTTATGGGCTTTTACATATTGTATTATAATTATTGTTTTCTTTCATCTTTTAGTAAGTTTAGATATTTTAAGCATGAAGCGCAACTGACAGTAAATACATAACTGATATCTGCGCTATATAAAAATGTTGTTTACATTACATTTCCTACTCTGAAGTAAGAGTCATCTCTACAGCGGTTAGAAAGGGTGGCTTTCCATCTTAGGGGTTATGTGTTTGATCTGTACCAGGGCTCATCCACTTTTCTCAACTCTATAAAATGACCGAGGTTTTTATGCTTATATATTGAGTAATAGTTGTATTGCAGTGGGCTGAACTCTTGTAAAATTGTAAATTTTATCGCGATATGTCAAGAAAATATCGTTCTAGCGACTACATAGTTACTACCGTTAGCGAAATAATAATTGTAATAATAATCATGATAATGATAATAATAATCAACTATGCGGTTTATCGTGTCCTTATACATATACATCCTTTGAGCACGTCGCAGAAATTGTACAGAGTAGTAACATATACACGTTGTATATATACACGATTACTAAACAATGCATATCACGATTATTCAGATCCTTAATTTAAGTGCTACATCAAACTTGCCTGTTTCTGTTTTCCATTAATTCTTCATAGCGACTATGACGATGGCGACTTTGCCCGCATAGGATTTTCCTTTTTTCGATATTTGTTCTGTTTTCCACCAAATTATTCAACATTGTTATCTATTTCATGCTCAATGTAAATTTACATAATTGTATCTACTATTGACCTGTATTACCTGTTTACTGTTAGATGTTAATTTTCTATAAGTCAAGTAATTACATTATAGTCTTAAAGCATTGGGCTATTGTTACATGTAGTGTGTTTGACAGCTCTGCTAATAAGTACACTTTAAACAAATAAATTTCATTTCATTTCATATTTTAAACTACGGATAACCCGTCCCCCTAAACCCTATCGGGTTGCGCGTTATCTTCGTGTAGGTAACGCTATCGTTGTTCACCTTGGGATTTTTCGCGCGGGCGAGACGTCGGGGGCCCCGATGACGACCTCGAAACGGATTATTATAACGAGTCGAGCGGCGTATCGCTCGAGGGTGTAAACTGCGACAATACCCCTCTAACGTGTGACTTAATCGTCATTGTAAACACTCATCCATTTCTCGTTGATCCGCGGCGGCCATATAGATCGTAGAGGCTATCAATAAAAACGTCATTTCTGCGCATTTACCGTAATGCATTGAAGCTTGACATGCCTCCCCGTTGTACGCTAATGCGCAATCTTTATTCGTCGCCCTTTTATTTATCAAAAAAATATTGAAAATTAATTTTTACGTTCCAATTTCTAAGAGAAATCTCACGATTTTGGATTTTACCGAAATGTCGATATAAATTCTATGTGCATTGTGGAGAACCGCTTAATGTTATTGTCTATATGCCTCGTGGAAATTTTTTATTTTCTGCGTTTTTCGGTTCTCATGTCATTTAATCAATGCCGAAGAGGTTCAACAATATCATCGCGAACATCCAAAAGTTGTGAAATCTGTTTGGGTCATCAAGTCATAAAATTATGAAGTCCCAAAATTGTATATTTTTCGTTCGATTTGCTCACGTCGAGCGCTACCTTCGACATTCCAATTGGACTGGACATCTCGAGATCACCACCACGGAGGCTGTGGCAGGCCTAGGAAAAACGTGGAAATGATCAAATGAAAGTGCGCAATCTATTCGGCATTGAGATAAAAATGCTTTTGTCCGTACATGAGGAATTGAGTTTTCGTCAGTACGAACTGTGCTAAACATAATTAATTATCTTATATTCAATTGGGGAATTGATGTAATAAGAACTTAAGCGAAATACCAGGAAAGATGTATTGTGGATATTGCAAATTTTTTGGGCTGAAATCTTTTTCATGTAAATTTCGCCCATCCTGGATCACTTCCTGCCATTCCTGTTATTAAAATCAATGCAGCCTGCCAAATAAATTGTTTTTGAGATAGTTTTGTTGACAGCTTGTCTTGTTTAATAGCATATCTCTACCGCTTTTTCCCCACACTCATTTTCGTTGACAACTTGTCAGGTTTAATAATATATCTCTATCGGTTTTCCCCCACACTCAGTTTCGTTGACAACTTGTCTTGTTTAATAGCATATCTCCACCGCTTTTTCCCCACACTCAGTTTCGTTGACAACTTGTCTGGTTTAATGGCATGTATCTACCGCTTTTTCCCCACACTCAGTTTCGTTGACAACTTGTCTTGTTTAATAGCATATCTCCACCGCTTTTTCCTCACACTCTAACTATGAGAGATGGACTGTTATCCACAAAGTTCAGTTATGTTACAGTCACTGATATTTAGCATTTATTTGAAGCGGGCAAATGCATAGCATGATCGAGAATAAATCTACTTTAAGCCGATTTTTAACGCAGGAAGCTCGGTTGCGGGATCTGTTTAGCACCGATACAGGAAGGCCACATTTGCGTCAGTTTGCCTCAGTCACGTCATGCTTTAATGCTTTCATCGCTTGATCATGACCAATATCCGTCATCCGCTACGTTATTGTTATTACGCCCACTCGCCTCCCCTACCCGAGCGTCGCGAGCTCCCACCGGTCGCGATAAAATGCCGTTTGTCTAGCACCCGCGGATTGTGCGCGTTATTAACTTTTCTCAGCGCACGGTTCCCATCGAGTGAATGCCTTTCTTAACGCAATCTGACGAGCGCGTCGTCGCCTCCCCCATTCACTGGGTTAATGGCGTCGGTGGAAGGCGCATATCATAAAACTTTACGCGCGTTTTTAATATAAACTTGTTGAACGAATAATACATAATAGCCGTAGGTAGTAGTCTTCTGAACGTACCTGTGAGGTTTGATCGCGTCTTTATTCGATGGAATGGTTTTGTTCATTCGTCGGCCACAAGTCATTGTGCAATTGTCGAGCGCTCCTTAAACAGCGCAGGTGTTGCTGTAGATAAGCACCGTATTGGTATATATTGCTCCACACGTAACAGGTGGGCCTTGCTTCACAGCGTCGTGTACGAGCCTGCCCCGTCGAAATTTTCGATTCATCACCTGGTGTATATCGCGAGGATTTCATGCAATTTCGTTGTGGCGATCCAACTTTTCCTAGTGTATTCTTGATTATACTTCATTGACTTTTACCCTCGTATAGGCATCAGCCTATGAAATGTCACGTAGTAACAGTTTGATTGCGTGTGCGATAGGGCAGTACAACTTTGGCAGGTAATGCAGTAAGTGTGGCAATACAACCATTAGTCTGATGCAGGAAAAATTAGGTGCTCATTGCAATATGCTTCGATGCAGTATGCAATGTGCTCTTTTTATTATCATGACGAAATAAGTTGACCGCAATACATTAGGTGGATTTTTGATGTAGGAGAGAAATGCTCAGAAAAACCTATACCTCTGATGGGACTCGAACCCACGACCTCCAGATAACCAGTCTGGTCGAAGGGTCATATAGAAGGGTCATTCAAAGACGCGAGCAAATATCAAAATCCGGCCATATTCAGCCGCAGTAGCAGATAATCATGTATTACCTTCGTGACATCATTCCCCCAAAAACTAATGATAACCTCTGCCTCAAATCAGTACTATACTATTATCAATGCCTTTGTTATGGGCATGATTATGGCTGAGCGCCCTGCTCCGGGAGTTTTATTACCATCCCCAGTTCCCCATTATTATTGGCAAGCCCATTTACCACTCATTGCTTCAGAAATCACGAAGAAAATGAAATGCCAGTTCAGGATGGTAAATCCCGTAAATCTCGTAAATCTAGGGAAAACGGGGTTTTTATGGCCGCTTTGATGAAATGGCTTTTGACTTCTCCCCTCGATTATCAGTTATATCGGTGAATTAACGTCAGTAATTGCTTTTTATTGAGATAAAAGCCCGTGGATTTGTCTAATGTACGAGTGGTGAGAATGTCTACACCAGAGCTTTTGGGTCCGAGGTTCATGTCTGACACGTCTCGACTGTCTGGATAATCAGTATTTTATGTTAGCGGAGCTATATTCTACTCTGAAATATCTAGTATAATACCACTGCATTTAAATTTTAATGCTGCGTATTTGCGTATCGATTGCTATACCCAATATTAGTATTGCGGTGTTATTGCAGTATCATTACCAAAATAAGCTTGGCCTTTCATGAGCTATTTTGAATTTGAATAACATATTTATGATCATTTTTAATGTACGGTTTTATGGAACGGTTAGATCTTAGGCCGCACTTCTGGATGAAATGGTCACTTTGGCCCCGCGAACTGTAGTTTTCCGATCCCAGAAATTACAATGCAGAAATTGTATAACTAAGGCAGTTATTGAAAAGAAATAGTTTTTCATCGTAAACAGTGTACTAACAGAGTAGAGAAGGCTAGAGCCATTTTTTAGGAAATAAAATTAATGACTGAATCATTTAATAATAAATCGCAGACTTACGAAGGAAAGTCTGTATTTTTCTTATTGGGAGTCTGGGTAGTTCTTAGCAGCTTGGTTGAGGGCTTCTCCCCCCCCCTGTCGTTGCTATGTTTCAGCTGCTCTCGGGATCTAGGTAGTTTATAGCAGCGTGGTTGAGGGCTTCTCCCCCTCCCCCTGTCGTTGCTATGTTTCGGCTGCTCTCGGGATCTAGGTAGTTTATAGCAGCGTGGTTGAGGGCTTCTCCCTCCCCCCCCCTGTCATTGCTATGTTTCGGCTGCTCTCGGGATAGACTTGTTTTGTGAGGAAGCTTTATAGTAAGCATTATATTGGGATAACAAGTTGAATCAAATGTTTCAAAAAATAGATTTTTGCTGGAAAAACCATAAAAGGGTCACTGTCGTAGTCCTGTGGACCAATATGAAAATCTATAAATATCGAGCGTTGGTCGGCCCGGCCTACCTATTGGCTGTCGCATGATATCGCCGTATGTAATCATCACCTGTCACCTGTTTTGCCGACTGCGACTTTTTTAGGTTGGCTAATGGCTATACGTATCAGTGGTGAGAATGGTCAAAGGTCGACTGTATAGACCGATTTGCTTTCCACAATGGTTATTTCGCCGATGTATTAAATGGGGCGAATTTCACGATAGCTACAGCATAAAGCCTCGTAGAGGACAACGGTTGAATCTTCACCTATTGACTGATATGAATTGAATTGTTACAGTACAGAGTATATAATATATAATTGACTACATTGACTACTGACTAGTAACTTGTTCGTTTCTTGATAATTTTCTGTAATGTTTCGAATTCGCCATGAAGCGTCCATAACTACAGTCAGTAATAACACCTCCCTTCCCCGAGCTCTTTGTGCCCCGTGGCTAGGGCAGTGTGTATTTTGCGCAGCTCTGCTTGATAACAGCTTTCTGCGTCTGAGATGGGTCGACAAATTTCAGATCACGAAGTACGTGGAGAAAAATAAACAAATTTTGCGGCCATATACCATACAAAGTGTGTAAAAATTGCAGCGCCATTGGAGCGAGTTGTTTAACCCTCACCACACTGACATATTCATATCGCATTGCTATAGTAATAAAATTGTCTGACAGCAGAGTACTAAGGGTTAATATTGTGAATGAGGCTGATAGTACTACCCACATTAAATAGCGCTAAAACTTTGTCAGAATAGTCTCCCTTTACTGACCATAGGTAAAGATCTCCAGACCTCCATTGTCACCTGTGAAATACTCTCAGACACTGATATACGGCAGTGATTCAGCGCAGATACAATACCTTTGATACCCGCATATTACCCATGAAGTGTAATATCAAACATCTACCCACTTTCGAGACGGTCACTAAGTGTCATTCTTGAATACTGTATGCCGATGGCATATGCTGTTCTAGCATTTTATAAAGTAGATTTAGTCATTGATCAGAGGATACTATTAGTGAGGATACTTTTAGTGAGGATACTATTAGTGAAGATACTATTAGTGAGGATACTATTAGTGAGGATACTATTAGTGAGGATACTATTAGTGAAGATACTATTAGTGAGGATACCATTAGTGAGAATACTATTTACTATTAGTAAGGATACTATTAGTGAGGCTCCCATTAGTGAGGATACCATTAGTGAGGATACCATTAATGGGGATACCATTAGTGAGGATACCATTAGTGAGGATATCATTAGTGAGGATATCATTAGTGAGGATACCATTAGTGAGGATACTATTTATTATTAGTAAGGATACTATTAGCGAGGATGTCATTAGTGAGGATACTATTAGCGAGGATGTCATTAGTGAGGATGCTATTAGTGAGGATACTATTAGCGAGGATACTATTAGCGAGGATGTCATTAGTGAGGATGCTATTAGTGAGGATGCTATTAGTGAGGATACTATTAGCGAGGATGTCATTAGTGAGGATACTATTAGCGAGGATACTATTAGTGAGGATACTATTAGCGAGGATACTATTAGCGAGTATACTATTAGCGAGTATACTATTAGCGAGTATACTATTAGAGAGGATGTCATTAGTGAGGATGCTATTAGTAAGGATACTATTAGTGAGGATACTATTAGCGAGGATACCATTAGGGAGGATACAATCAGTTACCAAACAAATAGCTGCTCTTCATGAAGGAACGAAACGCAGTGCCTGACTTAGTCATAGGCAAAAATCACCAAATCCACGGTGGCCAGTACCAATCACCCACGGCATTCACGATACAACGACAGTTATGTTAGGTATGACTACCGCGAGCTATTCGGGGTTTGGGTGACAGAATCTACAACGTGAACCGTCACTCCGTAACATTTATCAAATCGCTTGAGTCACAAGAGAACAATGCGTCTCATCTCATTGTTATCCCGCTCCCTCACAAGGTACCGGACTTAACACCCAGTCATAGATATCCACGTTAATCTACTAGATACCGCGCCACACATAGATATCCACATTGTTATAGTGTTATAGGCAGGCGTTTGGTCTCGGCTAATGCTGTATTATTAGGATGTTTATGAGCAAGCCAAGTACATCTTTTCTAGAACATTCCCCCCTCTATAATTATCAGCTTTATCAATAGGCAGTGGATAATAGATCTGGAGCACGTTATCTTCGGTATAATTTATTTGTAGTACTTTATGGTAGAGTGATTATATATGTTGTACCCCAGAGACCCCGGTACTATAAATAACCGCAAGTGAGTTCACTGTGTTGTTTGTTTATCACAAAGGCCTTTGCGTGTGTCATACAGGAGAAAGACTGGTTGGGTCAAGTGTATTGTTACCTGTCCTATTCGGCACGTGCATTGTCTAATGTTATCCACTAAGCGTCGGTCCACCGGTTCACGGAGTTCATAGGTCGTTGCACATTCGTAACGTATAGATTTTCTCACACATTCGCCCGATTACGATCAATGTTTGAGGAGTCCTGTATTATGGATACCTGGCTTACGCACCTATTAAATTAGCCAAGTGCATTAGCATTGAAATTTAAACTGTACATGTTTATCCCCATAAGTTAATACGACAAATCTAGAGGCCTTTTTAGTTTAGACCGACGATATAAAGATTAACACGGGCTTATGTATATCAAGTATATTTCGTACTAGTAACCTAGAAATATACCCAATAAAGTACACTTGATATAAAAAAGCACGTGTTGAAATACATATCAGTTGTCTAAAAAGGTGTTAACTTTATATTTTTTGGATTAATGATATGGATAATACGGCCGTCTACACCTCAGTGGCTTAAGTTGTGGTGTGTATCGCAGTTATTTCCTATACTAACTCACTGTTATTGGCATTAGTCTGATATTTTGACAAACAATATCGAATATCGATGCAGTGTCACGAAACTCTACCGATGAAAGGCCCGCAAAATCCCCTACCCTCGTGAAAGCTGTATAAGTACGGGCTTACACAATAGCATATCACTGAATCGAGCCAGCCTGCTATTTCACCCCGTAATTTCATTACACCCTGGATACAGCCCCAGTGTATAGATGATTTCACAGAAATTCCAGCAAATGCTACTATAAATACTACGGTACAATAAATTATTGTACAATGCAAATATGAAATGAAATGAAATTTATTTGTTTAAAGTGTACTTATTAGCGGAGCTGTCAAACGCACTTTACATGAAACAATAGCCTAATGGTCTAAGTCTATAATGTAATTACAGTGAAACCTCTTCTAACGACCATTCGTATACAGCGACCACTCGTCTTAAGTGACCGCCTTTCGGCGGTCCCGAACGTTTTCGGTATATAAGTACACTCACTGTATTAAGCGACCACCTGTCTTAAGCG
>WURV02168318.1:0-32249 GCA_011762755.2 Epimenia babai
CATTGTAAACCGCATCTGAGAGCCTTTGTTGGCTGATACTTGCGGTCTATAAATGTTGTACTTTACCTTTACCTTTTAGGCGCCTTAGAGACATACTAGTTATTAGGGCGCCTCCAAAACAAATGTATAATTTTTATATTATTATAAGGCTACAGTGTTAACACCATTCAACGCAGGGTACCACATCACGGAGCGAGCTGGCGGGCCGACCGATGGAGCTGTACATGTGTAGCGTGTTAAAGAGACAAGGATACGGGGAGGGCTTCCGATGGATGGCCCAGTACATATAACACTCACCCGCCCTAGATATCTCTCCTTCTGTACATACACCCACCCATGTATACTTTGTGGATATCTTGACTCCGCGCCAGTCAGTGTTGGTGAAAAGTGAATAAATTAACAGATGTACACGACGGGATTCAAGTTTCAAGTTGTCTAAATATATTATGATTATACTTAAGATATCTACAGAAGCTAAAAAATGATGCGCTGTTCTTGGTTAGTTTCTTATTACATCGCACTTTTCAAGGAAGTTAGCCTCACTATGACACGAGACCCAGATTTTTGCTACGATATTATTTCACTAGATTTGTGTCGTTGAATTCATGACATTTTTCGCAGTACCGGGGTTTTTCCACGATCATTACGTATGAGGACAACTGTGACTAGAGAGTTAGTCATTATCTGAGTATCTTGCATCTATTTGTGTGCATTTAGTATCAATTTTTCAATTCTTATGAGTTAATCCTATAATAATGGATTAACTACGTATTCATACATTCATATTCTTTATGATTGTTTTTTTTCCACTTGAGTTTTTTTCCACTTGAAGACAAGCATATGATGATGCCATTAATCGGTCCGTTTATGTAAGGCATTGTACCGGCCTGGCAGTAAAAGTATAGTATCTTCAACAGTTAGCACGGTGCCTTATAACTAAAGACAGTTGGGGTTTTACCATTGTTGTGTACCAGAATACTGGAAGGCGATGCGATTTTGTAGTATTGTGGAAGGATAATCAAAATTGATATCAAATTGTATGAAAGAAACCGACGTTCTGAGGTTACAATAGACCACTGGGGATCAGTCCTGATATCCATTCAACAGTTGACAGGCCGGTGTTATCCTGTAAGAACAAATATTTTAATAAATCAGTAAATGATGCTCACAATGACTAATTAATAGCGTTGATGCTATTGTTCTATTCTATATTAATTTATTCTCCAGTGTACTCACACATTATCCACATTATAACCGAACTCGTCATGTGATATACTCTATAATTCCTTACGTGACTCGCGAATTAATTCGGCAGGTACACCAGTACTAGGTACGCTTTCATCCATCAATTCTACTTAACATACAGTAACTTTGTCTGGACTCAAATATGTTTCTAATGCATTATTATTTGCTTTAAATTAATATATAACATTTATAGACTAATTTATTTACTTCTTACGGTTAAATGAATGACACTGATAATACACATAAAACACCTAAATGATTATTAAAATGTGTATTTCAAATAAATGAGTAATAATGTACCTTAAAATAAAATTTCGGCATACATTATCGGAGTTATTATATGTAACTGTGTGAAGGTCTTATTTGAAAAACATGTTGGTAATTTTTGTGGCTCCACTTTTAATTGGATTGTTAGCTTCTGTTCAACAATTTCTGCATTAATTTCTGATATAAATTGTCCAAGTAATAAAGCTTGTGGTCTTAATGTGTTAAGCATAATGTCGACTCGTCGCAACTCGCAATCACTATTTAATTATCTTTAATCTCCTTTATAATGTGATTAACAGCTATTTTAGAGCGTTGGACAACGCCCATGTTTGGGGGACGTGGGCAGATAACTCTTCTAATAAAACATGGCGTCATTAAATATAATCAGCTGTCGTAATGGTGTTGTTATTTTTACTTAGTAGTATATACAGTATTTATATATGAATTATATATAGATTATTTTATAACTTTGGGTAGGCGAAAGTTTTTACCTGAAACGAGGCTAAGGAATATTACTTAGAGGTAATCTATAGGTTCGTATATAACATACTGCTTACAGTAGGTAGATTCTACTTAATCAACGTTGAGTTGTTTCTTAGTCTTTTTCAGTTGTATGTAATTATTTGTAATAATAACTACCTACTGGTTTTTTTTTGAATTTTGAAATTACGCTGGGGGTTTGGAAAACGTGGAGAATTATAATTGACAAACGGAAAGTGTAGCGAAAGCCATAAAGGGCGATAAGTATGTGTTGATGCTAATCATCCCGCCATTCGTAGTTAACTCCCCTAGACTAGTCGAAACTGGTCGAGAACAAGAAAGCTTAATGAAGGTACGCCACGTCGAGAAGCCAGAGTAGTTGCTTTGATTTGTTATTTCTTGCGATAACTTTCGTCTGCCAGAAGTTATATTAAAGCCAAGATTGTTAATGTACAAAGTAGTTAGACATTGAAGGGCCGTAATTATATACTCAAAAACGATTTTCATCATGTCGGTTTCAATTTGGCGGGTTCAGACGTCTAGCGTGGATAATGAACCAAGTTGAGCTGTCGCATCTCATGGGAAAACGGTCGGCATCCATCATAAATCATTAAAACCGACTCATCGTACTCAAAGATACGAGGAATAATGCTCAAAGAACCCCATGATGATGATTATGGAAGATGCAGAAAATGGTTGTGTCGTGAAAATCATTAAGCCGCGTCTTTTGTATGGAATGGTGAGGAAAAGCATTAGTGCAGTTTTACGACTGCTCCGTAAACGCTCAAAGAAATAGCGACGTCGCAGAAATGGACCTTAATATCTCATCGCGAAGACCGTCCACTCGTTCTTCAGGTAGGTTTGACGGAAGTTTGACTTAACAATTTGAATGCGGGCTTTAACTAGATGGTATACAATATCATATCGGTGACATTAGTAGTGTATCAAATAAAGTGTCCGATTGTTGATAATTCTTGCGTATTAGCAATTTGAGTAAGGCTGTGCTTGATGTATACGACACTTATTTTTTAGTATAATAAATTGTGGCTTCTTTAATGAATAATGAAACCTGGACGGTATATATCCTGGGACAATGTGACATTGTCTGCTTCGGTTAATTTCGTCACTCAACGACTATAACAGTAGGAATGTCACGTGTATTAATTGAGGAAAACTTTCGCCATTTCCGAGCACGCGTCAAATGTTTGGCTCGAACACAAAAAATCGGGTTAATTTTTTTCCCTCACGCAATTATCCTTAACCTAAAGAACCAGCGACCATGCTTTTACTTATGCCAATCGATGATAAGATTGTATACCACACGGTGAATAGTGTTTGTCTGTCGTCAGTGGAATATCCATTAATGTCACCACTGACATCAAGATATCGTCACGTATAACGCGCACTGGCGACGTCGGTATGTAAATGTCAGAGAGACACGACCAGCCCGTGCATGAAACGTGACACCATTGTGAGGGAGAGTATATGATGATTATGATGATGATCTATCAATTATTTTGTATCGGTTAATGCGATCCATGTAGGTAACGACGGGAACGTGGATCACCAAATTTACTGAGAATAAGATTTAAGAGCAGTGAAAAAAATCCGCAGCATGCCAATTTAGAGAATCGCCAGACCTTTAGGTATTCTGCTTACAACTCGTTGTTGTAGGTATGCGCATGGGAAAAGGCTTAGATAACCCGATGCCTGGGTCATTATTATGTGATGATAATTAGGATAGCCAATGTGGTTCTATAAATTGCTGGAGAGAAATGCACAGGAAAATACCTATACCCCTGATAGGACACGAGCCCGCGACCCCCAGATAACCGGTCTGTTTGTAATGGGTCATTATTGTTCCTTAACAATGCTAGCCGGTGGTTGACACAACAAACGGATTAGCCCTCGCCATTAAGGTGGGGAAAAACTACCGAAGAGCAAATCCTTCCACTGCAGACAGACTGTCGTCCCTTCACACCACTAGCTGCAAACGTCTACTGACATATGCCACACACTCCGCCCCGTCCGTCTGTGGTAGTTGATCATGGTTCACAATGAGATGACGCGATGGTGCAGAACTATCAGCCATAGAGACCATCTAGAAAGCACGACAATCGCAGCTACGTCAGAGGGAAGTCCGGATATAACCGCGCTGCAAGGGCTATCCAAAAAGGAGAAAAAGCGAGGTTTTAGTGCTACTTTATAATTAAATGTCAGTCGCACGTACAACATTGCACTGTTAGAAACCTTATAAATTTTTATAATAAACTATTTCACGACAAATCTTTCTCGATTTTCAAGCACGAAAATCTTGCTCCAGACGCTCATGGGTTGCTTTTGCCCGTAAAATATCACAGCTTGTAGCTATAGAAGTTACACCTGCATTCGATCCGAGTCGATTGGATTGAATTTGAACGATCTAACAAATACGTGACGTTGTTCCAGCTCTTCACGAAAATTACTCTGCACTTGGTTTTGTAAATAATAACAACGATTCAAATAACAGCGAATGTGGCGATTTAATTGCTTATATCAAAACATCTACAGCGCAAGTTTTGCTTACTTAAGGTAGCATGTAGATTTCAGTCTCTTGTCTGAAATGCAAAGGCATGACAATGATGAATTTTTACAATGTATGGTCAGAACGTTGAGCTACGGTAATAATCAATCTCTACGATTTATGGTCGAGGACATCAATCATTGGACGACATTGTTTAATCGTTCCATTCAGGGTAAACACATTACGATTATTTATCGCTCCATTTGCAACATGTGCATCACTGATTCGTCATAAGTCCCATCAAGAACTTCTCTTTATGAATATCTACACTTGCTAATAATGAGTGATTACCAGTAAATATTTTTTATGAAACAACAATCACTTTTTTTCCTCGGATCACATTTTCATAGTTAATTTGATCAATTGTTAAATATTTTATATATTAAGTTGTAAAATATTTATATATTGATTATGCGTTTGTCGCTCAGTTGATAGAGTTACTGCTTCGATCATTTTCAAGTCTCAAGGTAGGCATTATTTCTTGTGCATTTTTATGTAACTTGGTAAAAAATTTGCTATAGGACCAATTACAATGTTATGTTCTTGCTTTATTTGTACCCTTTCCCATTGCTATATACTATTTATTCGTTGGTAACATACTTATACATCACTGGCAATAAACATTTGCGAGATCTTTATTTCTCACGATTCCGTGGACTTACTCGCACAAATGTCAACTCTGTCACAATAAAAAGACCCCCCCCTTCCCATCTCCATTGTATTATGCTATTTTTCTAAAAAATATGAGTAGTATATACGTCATTTGTCCCATGTGCTCCCGAGATATCGAAGATGAATTTCATGCAGTCTTAATCTGTTCCCACTTCTGCAATCTACGCCAATAAGTTATCCCGCTCTATTATATCAAACATCCAAATATACAAAATTTATTACATTATTACAATCTTCAAACCCCAAAATCATAAGGCAACTAGCGAAATTTGTATACCTTCCATTCAAAAAGCGTGGCGAAGTCTGCTGAGCGTTGGGAGCACAGGGACGAGGGTTTCCGGGGTCACGTCGACCCCGCACCTTGTCCATTATGTCCCCTTCTGTTAAGCCTTGATTTTGTTTAGGAGGGGTTATTTACCCAGACAGACGTACAGTATGCGGTGGACGAAGACGTGTGTCAACTAATAATTATACGCCATGATGGTTATGATGTGAAAAATGCTGTTTCGTTGGATTAATTTTTTAATAAAACTTTCTTCTCTTTTTCGTCTTCTTCTTCTCCTTCTTATTCTTCATCTTCTGTATATTTAACCATCTTACGACCTTATTCTAGTTTGCAAGACAACGACTATTCAAATCCAACTGCTTGTAATGATATTTTATTGCTATTGGTATAATGCGCCAGATTTAATATGTCAACTTCGTCACAATGCTTTTTTCATCGTATATATTTGGCTTATATTGATTAAGTGCATACAGTATTGCAAAGTTTGCCTCTATCGAATATTGGGACTCTAATATACACAAAAAGCCCATGCGTATAAATATAGAGAAACTCGTACCTAAATTATTTGTATCGGCAAAAAATAGCATTGTGACGGAGTTGACATATTTAACTCCGGACCAAATAGTTTTTATTGCGGTTCGTTTTTATTTCTCTCATTATTATCTTGCCCGAATTTATTACCAAAAATTTGTTTCTATTGTAAGCTGACTGTATGGGTTCGTTAAAACTTTTACATTGCACTCTCTGAGGTACATTGGCACTTGTATTTTAACTTTGTAGGCCTTGTAGTCGGGGATCTAAGCAAATCATATAATGGGAAAACTAACGGCTCTGACGGCTGAAGCTTGGATAGAAATGGCCCGCCCTTGAATCAATAGGTTAAACCACAAGGTTGTAGCCGGTCTCCACAAAATGTCCCAGAAGCCCACTAACAATGATCAGGCTCTTCGGTCAACATTTTCTCGTAACTTTGTGAGTAATATCGTATCGGTGAAAGTCAGAACAACACCGATGTTTGGAAATTCAGCGAATCACAGAGGTTTCTTCTAATCCAAGACCTTTCCATCGTTTAGAACACAAAGTATCGAGCTTCACCAATGGCGGTAAAAACGGTGGAATGTCGAATTTAGACACAAATATGCATAATTTAATATCTGTAATATTTCTAAAACAAGAAGCAGTACATGATTAAATACGAGCAATCTTCACATATTACACCTTATATCGATCCAACTAGCTATGCCCGGACCTGCAGAATAATCATCCTGCCTGGGCCATTGGTGCCATAAAGTCATGTCGTAACCGCGTGAAATTAATACCACCTCCGAAATTTAACCGCTTCACCTTTATCATAGTTATCGTCTACGACGGTGATAGAAAAGTAATAACACGTTCCTATATATAGTGCTCTCGATGTTTTTTTTACTGAAGCATAACTGAGGTCTGATATGGAATTTTGAACTCACATTAAGGCCTCGGCTCGGTATCTACATGGAATGAAATGGGTTTGCCATTCGCCCTTTTCAGTTAGAACTGGGCTCGTCCAGAGTCTCGGAGGGTACAAATACAACGCAGAGCTCCATGATTTATGGTCTCCATATAACGATCTATCTTTTATTTGTAGGCAGGTGAGTGTTTACAGTTCAGCCAACGATGACGATTTAGGATAAACTGAGCGAAATGGAGGTTGAAATGCACCTGGATTTTGACAGTCACTTTCACAATAGCAAAATGTATCTGTAGGGTTCATGGTGGCATTAAGTATCCGAAAGAGTCATGGTGGCATTATGTATCTATGTATCAATAAGCAACTAAGTTATTGGGCCAACTACATCTCAGTCCTGCACGCAACAAGCTTAAACCCAGATACGTTATGTTTCCGCGTTAGTTTGGTTCATTGTTATCAATTGAATCATGGTGGCATTATGTATTTATGTATCACTAAGCATCAAATGTATGGGCCAACTACACCTTAGTCCTGCACGTAACAAGCTTAAACCCAGATACGTTATGTTTCCGCGTTAGTTTGGTTCATTGTTATCTGCTTACCCCAGTGTTGAACTATTGCTATCCATGTCAATTGTATTCATAACATAAATCCAACCAATTCTGCAACACCGACAGTTGAAAATATTAGTTTAAAAGAATGCGGTATCTCCTTGATGAATCCTTGACCAACTGGGTGCCATGGGAAGAATTATTGTAGCAGAATTGACAGCCAACGATACCCATTAGCACGCTGATATGAATATAAACGACTTTTGACTGTGCTACTATTCACACTGTACTATAACTTTATACTTCACTGTACTACTCATACTTCAATATGCTACTAATACTTTACTATATTTCTAATACTTTAATGTATTACGAACCCTTACCGTACTACTTATACACTACGGTAGTATTCACACTTTATTCTACGACTCATACTTCACTGTACTCTTAACACATACTGTTCCAACTCCTTGTACTTTACCGTACAACCCCTTATACGCACTGTAGTACTTTTGTACTTTACTGTACTACTTATACATACTATACTATTTCTTATAACATAGTACCCCTTCTATTGAACTGTACTCCAAAATGAGTAGACGCTTCACCGGTCATATGCAAGTGTCGAACTTACCGTATCTGCCCTGAATAGCTGCCATAAACATTCACTCTAAACAGCATTGAGAGTTTCGATTGGGTGACACTTGCGATGAGCAAATGTCGTACTTTACTTTTACTTTAGCTTTTACTACTCCTCGTGTTTTTTACCGTAATTTTCCATATGTAGAACCCTATTTCTCTTTTTCTTTGCACGTTGCATATGACATGTGTTTATCGTTTACATGTTACGAGCCCAATAATTTCTTAAAACTCTATAACCATAAATAGCTTTCGAATCGGGCAAAAAGTCTATGAAGATGAAGCTGTCCCGTTACCCACACTTATTCTCGAGCATTCGTTGTTTGCTGATAGAATGGACTCATTTATATCGTCATCTTTTCTGTCTATGGCGTACGTGGGAGATTTGTCTTTCTCCACAAACGACGAAACGGAAGGGAGTAATTGAGCGCTTTCTGTTACCGATGATACAAAAGAAGTCCCACGCGACAGCGTTCAGTTTCATCGTTTCGTATGTTACAGGTGTCACCTAAATTCCCGAAACACCAGTGTCGATTTCACCCTTAATTCCGCAAGCTCGATTTATACAATGCGTTTCTACGACAAAGAGTAACATTTTAATATCACGGCGTGAAATCATGATTGCAATTTAGCTGTCTTTATAGGCATTCCCGATGCATTTAAAATATACATCATGAAGTTTGATTCCTGCGAAGGCGACCACAATTTGGGATTTGTTGGTCCATTCTAACTAGAGCCGTACCTTTTCATAACTGTCATACGTACACTCTGGGAGCTTAATTCCAGAGGGTCTCTAGACATATCGACAGACTTCGTGGATGTCCCATATTACATACTGCGGACCACGAATTGTCAAGATACATGACAATCCGATTCGTCTGTAGCTACCGGCAATTCGACTGCAGATATCTACTGGGCGACACAAGCGAAATTAGACTATAAGTAATACCATCTGGACGGTCTGTCATGCGCTACTCGCCCTGTGATTTGCACGTCGAAAGGATGATTCAATCAAATTTGGTCCATCACGTGTTGACGAGTGAAGGAGAAAGGCATAGAGTCGGCGAGAACCCTCAACGCTATCTTATCATGACCCAATTCGTTATAATTTTTCTGTTTTCACCTCGGGGAAGAGTTCCCGTCTGAGCCAAGCTTGGGTTGCTGTACAATGTAGTGTGCGTTTTTTCTAGAAGAATGAATTATTACTTTCATTTTCACAGCCGACCTCACCTTTTTCTCTTTTCAAACTTTGTGATACAAATCCCTTGCATTTCTCGCGAAGAAACTCGCTGTTATGGTTGTTTTAATCTAATTTGTAGCATCAAAATATATATATTTTTATCTAAATAACTAACACATCGAAAACAACAAGAAACGATCACTGATGCGTAGTATATTAATTAAAATTGGGTAGTGGAAAACTAGCCCACTGTAGAGAAATGGCAATGACGCGTTGGTATTCTGTGGTAAATGGGTCCACGAAAGCAGACAAGCAGCATTCATTCGGATTAACCATTCCCGCTCACGTCTCAATCCTTACGCATGATTGAGATAGCGGTCCAGTAATCTCAACGAATGATTCCGCCTCGCCAACCCATTGCGTTGCCTACTCAAGCGCCATTAAATCTATGTCTATCTGGGGGATAATCGCGTGTTGCGTCGAATCACGTGACACACGTAACAATTCCTATGTTAACATATCTTGAAAATGTCTATACAGTTTATATGTGGGGCCCCAATAGGAAGTCGGGCAATTTTTGACGAACCCCACCAAGCAGTGACAATTAAGATTCTCAGTCATGTATATACAGGCGACTACTTTGAGACGAAATTGTAAATTCACCATGCTGTCATAGAAACTGCGTAAAAGAGACTAGGCAGACAAATTTACATTTGAAAGTCTCCGATCTCGGACTGTAGCTAGCATGGTTACTCCTTGGCGATCGAAGTATGAACACTCTT
The DNA here is from genome assembly GCA_011762755.2 of Epimenia babai. Taxonomy (NCBI): domain Eukaryota; kingdom Metazoa; phylum Mollusca; class Solenogastres; order Cavibelonia; family Epimeniidae; genus Epimenia; species Epimenia babai. The sequence goes on from WURV02168318.1 coordinate 10,113, forward strand.
TATGTATTGGCCTGAGAGTCTAGCTGTTTTAAGCTGGCGTACATAAGGTTTATGTTAATCACCTTCTAACCCAGCGACCAAATCTCAACTCATTGGACGACCACAGATCTGATAAATCCCACAGTTTTGACAGACGCTCTAACGGTTAGTCGCCCCAATTACGTTCGTCAAGCATCCATAACACAAATTATATCGATGGTTAACAAATCGTAATATGGCTGAGTGAATGAGATGCTGAATATATGAGTAAAACGATCTTTACGGTGTTTGTTTAGCTACGAACGTATCGAGCTGTAACAGGTGTCCTGTGTGGCTGGCCGCTTGTGATCCGGGCTACATATCGACGAGCAGAAAGACTACTCTCGCGGTACACGCCGAGCGAATGTCATTATCGGAAACGCCGTGCGTACGCAAGGAGCAATAGGAAGAATAGCATATAGATCCTAATTACGAGTTCGCAAAGAGGTTATATCGGTATTGCCCAAGCGACATTAACTCACGCGGAATGTTGAACGAGCAAATTAGAATTTCTTTTTCAGAAATTATTTCAGGTATTCACTGTGATGTTTTTTCGAAGGAATCAGACATAACAACACAGTGCTGTCATGCTCTTTCCTGTCTCCATCCAAAGGTTTGTTAGATAAATTTTTCATTAGTTAAATGCTGTAATTCTCTGAAAGTTGTCTAGCTTAAATCACATTGTTATGTTGTGTGCTTAAATCCCTCCACTATATCTCTGAACTGTGAACTGCTCTTAGAGCATGTTTTACGTGGCATAGAGCGGTATATTAAATAACGCATTTTATGATTATTATAGACAGAGATAGGTAAAATTTTTGTGTAAGAATCTCATTCCGTGACTATGATATTGGTCTTTCCGCCAAATCGTGTATATATAGAAGGAAATGATTTTGGAAAACACCATCTCTAAAGTGATAGAGCTCAGGCTTACAAATAGGGAGGTGGAGGGTTCGACTACAAGCTCTATGAAATTGACTTTGTCGCTTAATCTTTGGGGAAGATACTCTGTTCGACTTCGACATGTAAATACTATCAAAATCTATTTGTGGCCATCCTTGTGAATATACACGGGAAAGTATAATGAAAGAGGCTCGTTGGCTTTTCTGTTCCAGTGCTGCTTTCCACACTAAACCGTTTCAAATCGTTATTGGCTAAGGCATTTAATATTTGGTACATCAAACGTAATACTACTGTAGATACTTTATAGTAACGTAACTGAAGTTACTTCAACCGACGCATTATACGCGATCTCACGTGCCTCGGTATACTAACCTATCGAAAAGTTTCAACAAGAAAGAAAATACTATTGTTAGAACTTAAATTTATTAATTACCTCTACTCGTGTGCAACCGTTCTATCGCTTAATGCGAGATTTGACAAAACCAATCGCTAGGAAATGATCCAAAATCTGTTTTATTCTCGCTTTCATGCGTAATGGTAGGGCACAATAACCACCCATTGTGTTCGTCGACTCTACGGTTGGCCGTGAAAACCCAGGTGCGAGATCACGGTTGATGACGTTCAAAGGCAACCCCACCGGTCAACGCCTATCGTGTTGACTATATCATTGTCAGTACTTCGAATCACTGTCAAATATATAATCCACGATAATCATTTACATGTACAGAGTTGCCTTCATAAAACACCATATTAGTAAATTAACTAAGGGTGGCTTTTTTTCACCAAACAATCGATCGATTTCGCAAATTGAACTTTCATTTTATTTCACAAGCTTTTGAATATAAATATTCTTCTATCAAAGGGACAAAAATAAAGAATTATTTATCATCACAAATAAAGGATATTTATTTTGACAGCTTGTGAAATAAAAATTAAAGTTTGTCTTAAAGGAGTTATCCCCTTATTCCTCAATGATATTAATATCAGTCCTAAGTTCTATTTTTTTCGTATTAAGACATTATAATATCTATCTTTGATTCGACACATCTTTGCTATATCAAGGACTAATTTCCCAGATGGCTTCTACAAGAACTTTCATTATATTTATGTAAAAACATGATTGTCCGATTTCCGATTATGAATTAATGAGAAATTATATCTATGATCGAAATTCATTCGATAGGTATTCTCTTGAAGGAAATACTTCGTTGAACCCTTTGACGAATTGAATGATCGGAAAAAAATCAATAGATCAATTAATCAATCAATCTTCTGGTTTTTTATTAAGCCCATGAATCTATTTCTGTATCCAACTATACACGTTAATCCGATACACGACGCCGGCCGTATAAGCAGCGACTAGTTATAGGCGGCTGATTATCGAAGAAGTTAACGTAAAAATAGAGTCAATATCTAATCACAAATCCAGATTGACTTTCAACAATGACTGGAAGTGAACGATGCCATTTAAACTTGTGATTAGTATTGGTATGAATTTTGCATTGTCCTTAATCCGGTAGGGAAGACAGAAATAACTAAGGACTTTATGAATGTGCCAAATCGCACTGCGTGCGTAGAGACATCCTCATATTCCCCCAACAGTCTGCTCGATACACCGTAATCACGTATTTCACGGCGAAGAAGTCGCTGCGATATACAAATCAATATTATGTTTCGTCGACCCGGTGTGTAAATTTTAATGGTGAATGAGTCGATCCGATGTACAAATCGATATTGTGTTTCGTCGACCCGGTGTGTAAATTTTAATGGTGAATGAGTCGATCCGATGTATAAATCGATTTTTTTTTAAGTTGATGAGATGTATCGTGTATGCATCGAAATTAGCTTTACGTCAACACGGTATATGAATTGAAACGCTCTATAAGTCGATACAACGTATAAGTCAAGGTAATGTATGGATTGATATTATGTTTCGTCGACCCGGTGTGTAAATTTTAATGGTGAATGAGTCGATCCGATGTATAAATCGATTTTTTAAAGTTGATGAGATGTATCGTGTATACATCGAAATTAGCTTTACGTCAACACGGTATATGAATTTAAACGCTCTATAAGTCGATACAACGTATAAGTCAAGGTAATGTATAAATTGATATTATGTTTAAGTCGACCCGGTGTGTAAATTTTAATGGTGAATGAGTCGATCCGATGTATAAATCGATTTTTTTAAGTTGATGAGATGTATCGTGTATACATCGAAATTAGCTTTACGTCAACACGGCATATGAATTGAAACGCTCTATAAGTCGATACAACGTATAAGTCAAGGTAATGTATAAATTGATATTATGTTTAAGTCGACACGGTGTATAAATCGTAATAATGCATAGCCTGCAGCTACGTATGTAACGTATGGGTCGATGCTATGTACAAATTAATATTATGTTTAAGTCGACGTGGTGTATCAATTAAAATGGTTTATAAGTTAGTACGATGTATTTTTTTTCTGAAGACACGACTAATAAAAACACCACTGCCTTACTGACTAAATGACTATAATACAAAAGAAACCGCTTGTGTAGTGGAATAATCATTTGCCAAGAAATTTGTGATTATTCACTCTGTAAATTGTATCCTTCTATATATTGATTCCATATTTTCCTAACCGATTTACCATAATGATGCTTTTGTATGTCAGAGTACTTATTATTAACTAATTGCTTTTCGCCATATGCCAAGAAAAATGCCGTAAAACAATAAATCCATACCGTTTTCTCGAAAGACTTACAATATGATGCGCGTGTACAAGATACGGTATTGTTCTTAGGAGACTAGCCTGGCATATATTAGTATTTAAGAGTCTATAAAATAGACACAGCACTCGCTATGTTCATGGTTCCGCGAAGGCGGATTTCAGGTGTTACGGTCGTTATATGTAGCTCGAGTCTTTCTTTTCAGTATACCCAGGTTCTGTTTTTTGTTCACACGACCGTTCTCATGCACATATTCAGGCAATTTCATTAAACGATACAAATTTTCAAGCGTTTGGACAATTGAGTAGAAGAATGGTGGAATATTAATATCAGTAACTTCAACACCGTCAAGAGACGTATCGTTGATATATGTCCGCATGACGAGGAACATGTCTATATCCACGGTTCTTCAATGCAATACGTCCGTTAGCCTTGATAACACCACCTACATACTATTACATACTATGAAATTAAAAACATTTACGGGCGGAACATCTTGTTCCGCCCAAGATGCGTAATAAACTTGGTGTTGACTACCAAAACTAAGTGCCAAAAGAAACGATTGTAGAGAGACACGGGAACCGTCAATCATAGCAAAGCGTCTAATCATTTTACCAAATACACGTTCTCCATTTTCTTTCGCTTGAGGAGGCTTGCGGTGGGAGCATGGCGGGTGTTGTGCAAAACCACCAGTTTTATAGGCCTCCAAAATATAATTTTATCAAAAGAAATTCTCTACTCAGAATCTATTCGCATCACCATTAAACTCTAATGATTTGTTTGTCAGACCATTTTCATTGAGACGCCGGCAAAAACAGAACCTTCTTGAGTTGGTGGAGGTAAAAAGAATACATAATGTGTTACAGCGACGTTTTTTTCCTGCGTAGAATAAACCCAACGACAAGGACCGATAACCAGGCCTGTCAGTCACGGTCTTATAAATAATACGCTTATTTACCCAACACAAAGGTCGAATTGACAGAATTGAATTCAAAATTGTGATTGCACAGGGAAAAGTACGAACTAAATGGTCGTTATGATAGCTAGAGTATAAAATTACACATAACGATGTGTTAAATCATTTATCGTGATTCCAATTAGCCTACCTGAGGCATATATTCTTCCTAATAAGCCCTGTTAGCGGAGAATAAATGTGCTAATTAAATCTGCAACTATCATTTTGTTTTTTTTCGGATTTCTAATTGACTACATTATCGACTTATAATACATTACAGCGCTGCGTAGATAATTTTTGTTATTCCTCAACATTATTAAATCCGAGAGCAATGATCGATTACAAAACGTTAAATGTCAGTTGCGACTATCAAAACACCATATTTTCCTATGTATGAGTCGCTACCCTGTATTAGCCTGGATACAACGTTTCAGTTTCTACGTCGAGTGCTTGTCTGAAGCTCCGAAATGAATAAGAAATACAGACTGGTATACACCGGCAAATTAGGAGAGAAACATCTGCTTGTTTGTGGCGATTTCGTCTGAACGTAGGCGGGTGCTATTGGTAGCGGTTACGATACAAGTCATATATATTTATATCCAATCCACATGCACATATGTTTATGTAATATCATTATTATCATCACCTAGTTATTGCTGGCGTCGGTCGTGCAGTGGTTGTAAAAGGGATTCAGAGTTCAACTTCTCCTATATCAGCGATTTTCCACGTGCTTATCACATATATACAAAACAAGCCATTTGTCCGTATTTAATGCTTGATTAGAATGATGAGGTATATTACGAGTGTGGTTCATCTTCATCCAAACGTGAAATGACAAGCTTAATCAAATTATAAGTCCCCAATGCCCCGCATGCTAAAGTCAGTGAGTCTGCGACCTGAGTCAATCTGTTTTCGAAATCGACGCGTTTAATGAAATTCGTGGTCGTTAGTATATCAATAAATGTCAAGCTTTGATATTATATGATATTAAGATACAGCGTAACAATTGTGTCTGGCGGTGCTTTTGTGTAGAATTCGGTTTTAGAATTTCGCCATACACGAGAGAGTAATTTCCGATGGATTACCGGTGGGAGTTGATGAGACAAGATTTATGTATAGATGTCACATACATAGCGTTGCTCGTATCAATTCCTAATCACGGGGTACTTACTGTCAAAGAAAAATTGAATTAATTTACTCACGGCACAGTGTCATGTGAATGTACGGGATCACTGACAGAAGATTGTACCGATAATTTATGTGTCATGTGCGACTTTTGAACCCTTTCCAGCACAGTAGATAAGTAAGAAAGTATTCCATAAGACGTCGTCATTGGATGAAACGAATTTTTATGGTAAAAATAACAATTCAAGACACTAAAATTAACTGAAGTAAGTTTGACTATAGAAACAACCATAATATTATTTTTAGTACGCGAGTGGTATTGTGAGTGAATGAGTGATATTAGGGTATCATTCAGCAGCGTTATGTCACCTAAACGAACCACGCTTCTGGGAGGGCTGCTATAGGGAAATCGACTTTTCGTCGCTATGTGTCAGTCGTGTTGCTATAATTTGTCAGAACTGGCGATCGGAACGAGGAAACTGCATTTGAGGCTTCATGACGGCGTGTTTACACGAGAAATGACAGAATGAGGGCGTGTGATGAAGTCACTAATAAATCGCGCTGTAGCCTTGTACCAGATTTGTCATAGTAAACCCATACGGTGCACGTGGATTATAGACGTTAGGGTCACGATTATAATTCCAATGTAATAATACAAACACCCTATGCCTCAAGACCGGAGCATACCATAGCTATAAGGCAGCTGAATTTACCAAGTCCAAGTGATAGCGTTGGAAGTTTTTACTCATAAATATGCAATTATTTCGAGTAATTGGTTGACCTGTATTACGTGCACGTTTCACCACGACGAAATTCATATTGACTCTGCTAATGATATCCGTGACAAGTCTTGCTTATACTCTAGCAACTGTCGACGTCATTGCTGTGTTGGTGATCCTACCAACTGTGGACATCATTGCGGTGTTTATTTGATTTTACCTAATGCAGACATCATTGCGGTATTGGTGATTTGGGCAACTGCAAACGTCACTCCGATGTTGGTGATTCCACCAACTGCAAACCTCACTCCGATGTTGGTGATTCCACCAACTGCAAACGTCACTCCGATGTTGGTGATTCCACCAACTGCAAACCTCACTCCGATGTTGGTGATTCTATCAACTGCAAACGTCACTCCGATGTTGGTGATTCTATCAACTGCAGACATCATGCCCTCTTGGTGATATCACCTATAGCCTACACTACGCTGTTGGTGATATCACCTATAGCCTACACTACGCTGTTGGTGATATCACCTATAGCCTACACTACGCTGTTAGTGATATCACCTATAGCCTACACTACGCTGTTAGTGATATCACCTATAGCCTACACTACGCTGTTTGTGATATCACCTATAGCCTACACTACGCTGTTAGTGATATCACCTATAGCCTACACTACGCTGTTGGTGATATCACCTATAGCCTACACTACGCTGTTTGTGATATCACCTATAGCCTACACTACGCTGTTTGTGATATCACCTATAGCCTACACTACGCTGTTGGTGATATCACCTATACCCTACACTACGCTGTTAGTGATTCCATCAACTATAGTATACAGCGTGTTGTTTGATGCTAACACTTCATTTTTGTAATGAAGACCATATACACTTACTGGCAATACGGAACTCGCACTTACAGTAGTGACAAGTAGCAAAGAGACGACATCAATGTGATAAAACAGTAAGCTTTATTAGTAAATGTTTCCTTTAACCATTTGTAGTTGTAGACGCCAGCGGTTAAAAGTTCAGAGCGCGGATAAAGCGGATTATTTCATAGTTCTTCCCGTGACAAAGTACGCCTTCATACGAAGGATATATTAATCTATACGTTCGTTAGTCAATTTTGTATTTTGTATAGTCAGGGATATTAAAAAAAATCCTCTTTCTCCGTCGTCTTTCTAGTTAACTTATTTCTATTGAAGATATTAGTCTTTTAATCAACCATGCTAATTTTAAAATCTATTCAGAGAAAGTTGAATCAGTAAGAATCTAAAAACAGCGTAATAACAGACGTTTATCGCTTTCTCGCTTTTAGTTACTCGCAGACCGATGCTGATAGTTTTACTGCGTTCGCCAAAAATATACCACCAAACGTCAAACGAAACGTACGAAAGTACCAGGTGCTTTATGCGATATAAAGTTTACAAAGAACTAAAAGAACAATATAAAACTGAAAGAGAAAATATTCATAAACGAAAAGAGAATTTAATTCAAATTGATCGGTTTCGGAATTTCCCGTAATTTGTGAGTCGCTTGTCCTTTACGCCAACGTTACAAGTATCCCGTGCCCTTTTGCTATCTCGGTGGCCTCGCCAGTAATTAAGTATAGGCGTGTGCATTTTTACGGTGATGGCTTTATATCATCGGGGAAGTAATCCACTTTCCGTTTGCGTATTACCTGTTCGTCTTATATCGTCGGGTTAATGATGTTTGTATTTTTCTATGAAGGAGGGTGGACGGGAGAGTAAAGAAGCTGGGAGGAGGGCAGAAAAGTTATACAGATCAAAAAGATCTTTTTTAGGCTAACTGTGAGTGTGTTCTAAAATATGTTGAATACCGAAAGTCAGCACTCACATAGTGAGCTACAGACTTGTCAATTGGAGGTCGTGGGTTCTAGCTAAACTAAAGACAGAATATTTCTAGAGTATTTTTCCTCCCTTTGTTTATTAATCCCTGTCGCAATTTCTCATTCACTTCACAAGAGACAGAATTACGAGAAAAAAGAAAGCAAAAACGGAAACATGGATAATAACTGCTAATATCGAGAAACGCAAAGCCGACGGGGCAGAGATAACGAAGAAGTGTCTAGTGAAGTGTTTTCAGGACGATGGTCAGGTTCCAGCTAGAAGCGACAGGAAACCTACCTATTAATTAGCATGTGTAATGTCCACCAGATTATACCGCATTAATCAACCGTACTTATTCGCCGTGGGGACTTAATCAATGCCATGAACCTCACTCATCGCTGAATAATCAAAGTTGACAACGTCGTATAGGTGGTGTTTTCTGGATTCATCGCTAATCGATGACACAAGCACAGAATCTGGTTCGTCCTAATGAAAAGACCCTGCACACAATTCCTCATTTGCGAGTTTTATCTCTGACCGCATTATACGTACAGCTAACTCAATTAGTCGTGATATGGAGTCCCATGCCAGTCTCGCCGCACGCGGCTTCCCGTAGTAATTTCGGAACGATTTTTCATCCCGTCATTACACGGCCGAATTGTTCGCAGGGGCACCAAGTTTGTCGCGCAATAGTATCCGGTAACCCATTGATATTCGGATACCTCGTTACGTGGATCTTTGTGCGATTTTAGGAAGAATTTTGCAACCGTAATGAAATAATTTACGGTTATCGTTTATATACCCGACCAGTAGCGTGTTGGGAAGACATAAGACTTCTGCGATACTGGTAAATGAACCCCGACAGAAACGTGCTCGTAGCGGTTTTTTGCCGTCGAACGATATCCCCTGTGGTCAGAACCACATACGTAGATGGCTGCATCATTTGTTAATTCAAGGTGCTACTCGTTTTTCATGTGATAAATTAAATGTGCCACCATTTTGATCAACGTATTCCATTACTGAGCAGCGTTTATTAATGTTGATTAACAGCGTCTTTCAATAATAGTATCAAGATGCACGCTGTATTAAAGTTAAAGGTAAAGCACAACATTAGTAAACCGCAAGTATTAGCCAATAAAGGCTCTAAGATGCGGTTTACAATGAAATGTTTTAGCAGCTATTCAGCGCATATACAATACCTTCGACAGTCACATATCACCCTGCCAAGGATAATATCAAGCATCTACCAATTTTGGAGACGGGTTTACTCCAGCAATCGGGGATAAATGACTTGCTGAGTATCACCGCGGTAAAGTCGACTGGTAGGAGGTTTCGACCCCGGGACCTTTCGGTTACGAGTCCAGTGTTCCTACCACTCGACTAACTGTTTCCCACTGCTATATACTATAGCTCCTGTCGTGCCCATGAACCTTTGTTGTTCAAAATTGACAGATTTCATCTAACATTTCGAATTCCACGTTTGAGCTATTCTTCATCACTACATTACGATATTCCTATTGACAATAATTTTCCAATATAACTGAATATTTGGTCATTAAATAATTTGTTTTATAGACGCAATATTTTAATTTTCTATGGTTTGTCGGTTCCTTAGCTTGCCTTTTATTTGTCTCGTTTTGGCAATTTGGTGTTCGTGTGTATACGTAAGGAATAAGTTGAAATTAACATGCGTAGGTCATTATCGATCTTCACAAACTACTGTTTGTTTGCGGGGAAAAGTTGTAAGTGTTGTGAGCTTTTTAGGGAGTATTGCCTGAGAGATTGCGGAATCATAACATAGATACCGCGTTCTTTGCTAAATCCTGATAGGTGATGATAACCCACAGTGGGATGGGGGGCAGCGCCTCGAGAGACAGTCTCGTCAGCATCACAAGACAGCCACGTAGAAACAATAACCCATCGCCAACTCTGAAAAAGTCATCCAAAACCAATCACAATCTTGTTTATACATTTTATACATACTCTTAAAGAAATCAGCAAACAGTAACACTATGTTCAAAATGTTTGTACCCGTCTAATGATTGTCCTCAAGATGACTCGCTTGATGGACCAAACGGTAGTAATATTGTTTAGTGACTCGATTAGCCTGAGAATAGAAACCGATTAGTGGCGCATTTGATTTAGATAAACATTCTCTACAAGAACTACATATTTTAAATCATCTTGGGGTGTAGTTGTGGGCATAACTATGGGTGTATTTTGACTCAGCGTGTATCTCAAGTGACGGGTGATGGCCATGGTCGATTTCGTGCCACTGCCAAAGATATAGTGCCAGTTTACGAGTGAAGTAGATCAGAAAACCACCACTGTATATATAATGTGAAACAGTATCACTCAAAGAATTCGCGATATATTTTTGGAAAAGAATTTTATCGTGCCGGGTACACGTTTCCTCTAACTATTTGAATGGTAGAGAACCCAATTATTGATGATGATATTCGTGTACTGAATTTTAAAAGAGCTTTTTGCGGAATATGAAGGAACATACACATCAGAGGCCTTGTATACTTACAGCATTCAACCAATAGATCCGATTGATTTTATCATCAACTTTTCTTTTCTTCTGTTTTTCAGATCATCTCGACCATTCAACAACGAGAAGTATCACGTCATTTCGTAGAAGGCGTCCTCGGTGTTCGAAAGTAAAACTATGAAAGTCAAGGAAATGCTCATGATATTTGTGGCGTTTATAATTTATATTCTACCAACAGCGGTGAGAGGAAATAAAAACACGACTATTCGGATAGGATATCTGACTATTTTCAAAACCGCTAGGAAGTTTATGATATACGGCGAAGGGAAGAGAATTTCAGGAGCCATAACTTACGCAGTCGAAAAGATAAACAACGATAGTTCTCTCCTCCCGAATCACCGGCTTGAAGTCGATTTTTATGACACCCAGGAATACCGCTGGAAAGGCACACTGGGTATTTCTGAGCAATGGAAGAGAGGGGTTGTGGCGTTTTTTGGGCCAGAAAACACGTGCATTATCGAAGGAAGAGTCGCCGCAGCATGGAACCTGCCTATGTTCTCATACGTAAGTACCCAGTCTCTCTCCATTATGTTTAGCGAGCTTCTGTGAGTTTATGTAATTAAAGTCAAATCTGCTTTAAATAAACATACGGTTACGACGGTCTTACTATCAACGACTTTGCTGTGGCCACTGTGGCTACCTGACCGATATATAGAATGTGATAATGATAACGCTAGGCACTTAAATGAACTGAAAACAAAAATTCATCAATAACCGCCGCTGGTAGTGTTTACAAGAGAAGAAGAAAGTTTACATGCAGATGTTTTGGATTCTCCAAATAGATTTGCTCCAAAATTTCAATATGGGATTTGCAGCAAAGAAGCGGGATTATAGCGGCATTAGTTCCTTGTTCCGAGTCTGGGCAGTACGTAGCCTGTTACGCTTTTCGGACAAAAGCCGCATTTGTAAGCCTTTCTGCTCATCGGGTCAGGTTAACCCTTGCAGATTGCCTTGCCTGGCCTCTAAGGCTATTCTCTTACGTGGCTGTGATTTCTGCGCTGATGACTCTGTTCCTTATCATGCTGCCATCTCCGCATTCTCGTAATTTCACTGTTCATAATCAAGACCTATCTACCACCCGTAACCAGTGGTGTGAATAAACGAAAGTCAACTCTCTGTCACAACTTTGCGCTTATCATCACGGCGACTTTTTACTGCCAAATATGATGCTAATCTGTTCATCGTCTTAACGACAGCATATGAAGGCTAGCTTTGAAGAAGCCGATGATGACATAACGATCGAGTAATCCAAGCATATTGCTAAAATACGAGCATGCAAAGATTGATTAATGCAGATGGGAGCTCTGATTTGGGGGTTCATTAAGATAAATGATGATAGTTGGGATCCGCCACTGGGCGCACGTGTAGATTGTGTCGATCTTCGTGCATGGTCCTATCGTCCGCAACCAAATTCAGAAATGGGCCAACTACTTGATGTTTTATCAACTTTATATACTACACGAAAATAATAGCCGTCTTGCTATTTTCCGGTTACAATTGCAGTTGGACAGTGAACAGCAATGGTCTCAGGTGACACCGCGCGCGATTGGGTCATTTTCCTGGTAGTTCCGTGAATCAATAAAATTCTTACAACGAATTAACTATTCAGGACCTCTCTCTGGCAGTGACACGCTTCTCTGGACCTATAAATCGCATTAGTCTACACTCGTGGGATACGCTTCTCATCCCAGATGCGTTTTATCGTTCTGACTGATTTACTTGGCATAATTACTACGACAATTTCAGTAATATCCATTGTGTTTTACATGGTCATTTCAGGGTCTCTTCATTGGTTAATACGGCGTGGATGAGCGGGTGTATCAGTCAATTTATATTCAGTGTTCTATATATCTTCATAACCTGATGGGGCTTGCTCTACATCTCGGTCTCGGTTAACACATTGTTTAAATCAACATTTCAACCAACAGTGTAATCCAATAGCAAATATATCAACGTGTACAAAATCCGATTGCTAATTGGCTATTAATCTTTGCAATGGTAGCCGATCTTGGACGATGACCATATTTGACTGATGGGCGATTTGATTACGCGCGGCACGACCCGTTCTATTTCGGAAATCAATATGTGAACAGTATCCACCATTAATAATGACAATCGCGCATCAAATGACATGCCGCTTCTTGATCCCGATTCCATGGGTTCCCGTCGCTAGTATAATAATGCTTTATCTAAACGCTACAGTCTCTCTCCTCTTCGATAATTTACACATTTTCCCAGTTTTTGTTTACTTCTAATTTGCCGAAGGATAAAAAATTGCCGCTCGGGGAGTTTCCTATTTTGCTACTGTCAGTGCTTAATATCCAATGACACACGACCAAGTAACATTCGAAAACGATGGTCTAATGAGTTTGGGTGAATTCGATACTGGGCGATCGCCCGCTTTTTGCGTTGAGTGACACGTAATTTCTTCGTCGTCTGCGTGGAGTAAGAAACTGCCTCTATCATTTCACTTGTCGTAGTTTAAATTCATCATTCCTATTAGAGTCGGTCGAGTCAGACGGATTGATAGGGACGCTCGTGTTCTGCGTTATTTAGTCGATCAATGTGTAGGGGTTACATTCGCCTTGAGTTATATTCAATTTAGAAACAAAGAAAGCGTATATAGGGGAGAATGAATACATGTGACTGTTTTCGGAAATGAGAGTCGAGACCAAAAATGATCTGTCATGGTACTGTTTGCCATATACTTCTCACATGTCAAAACTCCCGGATGGTGGTACTGGGGCGTGGTGGTGAGTGATCCAGTGAGTGAGCGAGGAGGTGTTTCAGCGTATCCTGTGGACACGGAAGTGAACGTGCGACTGTCCAGGTGGATACGTGTCTCAGAATGATGAAGTGAATAAGTGAGCAAACTAATAGGTTAGTATGTGCAGGTGAGTGAGTTAGTAAAAGAAAGGGTGAGTACCTGATTAGGTGAGGGAGTGCGGGATTTAACACGGCAGGAAGTAAGCACGCGAGTCAAGTGAATTAGTAAACTGGGTAAGGGAGTGAGTAAATGAGTGAATAAAGTGTGTAAATGGGTCAAGTGAGTAACTAAATGAGTGAGTAAAGCGTGTAAATGGGTCAAGTGAGTGAGTAAATGAGTGAATAAAGCGTGTAAATGGGTCAAGTGAGTAAGTAAATGAGTGAATAAAGTGTGTAAATGGGTCAAGTGAGTGAGTAAATGAGTGAATAAAGCGTGTAAATGGGTCAAGTGAGTGAGTAAATGAGTGAATAAAGTGTGTAAATGGGTCAAGTGAGTAAGTAAATGAGTGAATAAAGTGTGTAAATGGGTCAAGTGAGTGAGTAAGTGAGTGAATAAAGTGTGTACATGGGTCAAGTGAGTGAGTAAATGAGTGAATAAAGTGTGTAAATGGGTCAAGTGAGTAAGTAAATGAGTTAGGACATGAGCCAGTGAGTACTTGAGTGCTTAAATAAGTCGTAACAGTAACACGAATATGATTGTATCAGGTGTCAACTTTGATTAGATGTCATTTAAGAACCCTTACGAGACATGTGTATTAGACTGGGATCAAAATCACAAGTGATGTCGAGCTATCGAAATTGGGAGCGCCTGTACAATTTGGCCCGTGGATGATGTGTGGCGCCTATCTGATGCGACGGTGTGACTGCCGCACGGACATATTACCAGACAGGATACTGCGTGTGGAAGCTCACAAAATAAAAACATTAATCATCTGAGATGACGCAAGATTGTGTAGACAGCAACGCACTGTTGCATTAAACTGGCGTTATGTTGGTTATTTTTAATTTGCTATATTATGTGTTTTTATATGATCAAGATTTCAGGTCGTGTTGTCTATTTGTTCTTCTGCTTTCGCGTATTTTACGTCAAACACCCAACGACAATCGGGCACACTATACAGTTTCCGGTTGGACTAATAAAACAATAAATTTGGTAATTTTACGATACGATGGTACGCAGTGTAGTAACATCCACTCTAAAGGCGTTACTAACGGGTGACAGTAGATCTGCTTGGTATTGGGACTAAACATTTATGGCTTGGGTGGTTTACATTATAAACATTAACGTTTTCAAATTTGCCTTTTTGTTTTGTTCTATAATATTTTTATTTCGATTGTATTATAAAATGTGAATTGGGCAGGAGCAACATTACCTTACCTTATGAATAAATACTACATAATAAATTTTCAACAAAGTGGTGCATACCGTGCTGCAAATTTAATTTAACCAATATTTAATACAACTAACTTTTGAAAGAAGTAAAAACCGCCGTGGCGCGGCGTTCCAAAACCGGGTTTTGCCTTTTGAACTTTTGTTCCCCATATAATGCTGATGTATTGAAGTACGGTTTTTACCGTGTGCTGGCGGATGGCCCAGTAACTTGCAAACTGGACTCTCGTAAACGAGGGAGATAAAAACAAATGTCTCCCCGTACTTTTTTGTGGATATGCATCACTACTCGTTGCGGTTTAATGGCGTCTTAAATCCCGTGGGTTTTGGGTAGACCAGGCTTGTGGTTTTATAAGAGCTTGTTCCATCTTACGTTGCGACGCTCCGGTCTCTTTGGTGCTTACATTTCCATCGTGTAATCTTAGCGTAAATACTCATCACACATCGCAGATGTAACGTAGTTGACGACATATGTGTGCTCTCTGAACCAGTGGGTTGAATTGAAGAGGGTCAACTCTGTGGCCAAATTGGGTTGTGTTCACTGCGCTGTTTTCTCTATCATAATAAATGACGCTACTCCGCTTGTCGCGTTAACCATAGCAGTGGGGAAGCAGTTAGTTGAGTGGTAGGAACACCGGACTCGTAACCGAAAGGTCGCGGGTTCGAGACGTCCCACCAGTCGACTTTTCTGCGGTGATCCTCAGCAAGTCATTTATCCCCTATTGCTGGAGTAAACCCGCCTCTAAAATTGGAAGATACTCGATATCCTTGGCGGGCTGATATGTGAGTATCGAAGGTATTGTATATGCGCTGAATAGCTGCCAATAACATTTCACCGTAAACCGCATCTGAGACCCTTTATTGGCTTATATTTGCGGTCTATAAATGTTGTACTTTACCTTTACCATAGCACAGACCTACTTAAACTAGCGTTATAAAGGGCAACGTATTACCCACACGACGATTACGTTCGTAATCGGCCAACTAACTTCTGCTGCTTCTATTTACGTCGTTGCTCTCGTTCCTTTATTGCTGTTGTTGTTCTTTTTCTAGATATTTTTGCGATTTCCTATTTGTTGCTGGCTTGTTGCTGTGGCTATCATAATTATATTCTGTACACAACTCTCTCAAGGCACGCAGATAATTGGCTTTATATGATCAGAACACCTGATGTTTCTCTCCCGTCTGGTCCCAAGTTCCTAAAAGCGACTCGACCCGCGACGATCCGCAAACAATCGAATGCAATCCACTTCTCAAGCCTTTGTTTTCTCATTTTTGTTTCTGGAGAGATTAATAGGGAAGATGTGTTCATTAAAAGTATACGGCCGTGTGGAAAGACGCATCCCCCTCGAGATTAGCTAAATTATTTTCTCGAGAACCGTACTTTCCACTATCATGGAAGAAAATATCGCTGTCTGAAGAGATGGTCGTGTTTATCTTGACTTAATGAAAGAATAATATCCCACAGTGGGATGTCGTGAAATCACTAGTTTCAAGTCATTATCATTAACTTGATTTATCGATTTATCTAAGTCTTAGATGTTTTAATTATGTGATTGGGCCTTGGCCCCGGCTATGGCAAACACGGGGAAGCATGTATACTTTAGTTGGAAGTATTCTATTGCAATGCTCGGCAATTTCATCAAGAAAAACGCCCAAAAGAACATTCTGCGAAATGTTCACATTCTTACATCTGACGTAGTTTATTTTCAGACTTATTCTTATGATGTTTTATTTCATATGTATATAGTGTAGGTCATTCTTTGGTCCTTAAAAAGATAGCCTTCGTGGTTAACGCAACAAAGCTCCAGTTACATGAAGTGGGGAGGAACGCGGCAGTGACAAACCACCGAGTCTGGGTAGACAGTTAACCTTTGTCCGTTCACGTCTCTGGCTCCACGCGCCGACAGGCAGCCTACATATGTCGTACATTCCGCTAAGTGCGTGATAATTGATGGCGATTTACAATGACATGACGAGATAGCTGTGAGGTAAGCGCAAGAGAGAACATACTGAGGGCATCTTAAGGGCAGCAACCACTTCTACAGAATGAAGCCCTAACATAACCACACTGCAAGGAGCATAAGTAGTTGAAGGCGCTTTTTGATCGAGAAAAAGGTCTTCTATATGTGTGTATTGATAGTTGTTTAATGACAAAGGCAAACGATTTCATTACAGGCACGGGGTATTTATGTTTCAGCTAGTAACATTGTCAAGTGTTGTTGACATCATCTTGTCATTATTGACCAAGGGATATTTCGGCACTCTAAATAAAGCTTAGTTATTTATTATTGTTATTTTGAGTTTAAAATGATCTAGTGTGTTTGACAGCTCGGCTGATAAGCACACGTTATCTTTATTTATTTCAGTTGGTCCTTTTGACGTCTAACATTCTGTTGTAAATCATCATGTCTACAAATATCAATTTAAGGACACATTGTGCGTTCAATATTGAATAATGTGCCACACCGCACGATTTATCGTTATACGTTTCTAGCCAATTACTTTTTATCGAATCACGAGTGCCTTCCGATCACGCTGAATAACATCTCGTCAAATTATCTATTACAATGATGATGGTTTTGGGCATAATAATGCTCATGATTCTAGTGGGATTGGTTATATACAGAACTTATACAGAAGCTCTTGAAACCTTTTCAGAAATGTGACTACGCCGAAGTATCGGATAAAGCGCTCTACCCCACCTTCGTGCGCACCCTACCCACGGAGATACAAATTATTAAATCCATAATCAGTCTGTTACGACACTACAACTGGCGGCGTTTTACTATCGTTAAAGGCTCTCACGATAAAAATATAAAAATCGCGGCGAATCTCGCGCACCTCTGCGCCAGCTACAACATCACGGTGAACGACGATCGCGTCTACACGCAGCCGTACGTGGCCGATTGGGCCGGCATCGGGAACAGAAACAACCCTTTTAGCAAGATTGTCGACGAGACGTACGTTGGCACTCGAGGTAAGTGATGTACTGCTGTACAAATGTTGTAATCGATGGAGTACGGTGTATAAAAACTGCGTGCAAAATAGAGATTATTGACGAAAAATGACAAATGCGTAAAAGGTTGATTTCTGAGAAACCGACACAAAAACCAAGTCGAGAAGTGACATAGATAGAGTGACCTACAGACAGACGAAGAATATATGAGATAGAAATGACTTGGCTTCTCTAAAAACGGCAACAACGTTATTTTTTTGGCTGTCTTAGTGAATGTTCACATCTCCGTCGGCTTAAAGCAGGGATTCCACGGGCTCGGGTAAGCTCATGCAGTACGGTTATTTAAAGTATTTTTTCTCTGACGTGGCTTCGTTTTGGATTCTGGTGTGTTTCGTAGTGCTGCATTTTCACTATCTCTTCGCCACACTCATTCTAACCCCCAGCTATTTTTTTACGGCACGTGCGAGGTGGCGTTAATAGAATATTGCCTCGCGAAAGCAGTGACGGGAAAGGAACAAAGGTCAATTGCCCATTCGGAATCGATGGTCAGCGCAACCCGTATGCAATAACACAGTATTAGACACACTCTTGCCGTGCACCGTTAATGGTTAACAATAATTGCATACACACTGGGGGTTACTTCCGGCGTATATGCACGTACGTACGACGTATGTCCGTACCAAATACCAGAATCAGTTACATATCATGGGAAAGATAGTAGTAGCATACAAGGATATACAAACAACTCGCAGTAACCGGCATGATTGTTGTAGTCTATCGAGGCAGTAAAGCTGTATTCATAACACACGTCCGCTAAGATAACGACGTCTACCTTGCGCGAGGCGGGTTACGCGTGCCTCGACTCCCGAAAGTACAACGTTATTTTGTTATCAGTCACAGCCACGATATCTTCAATCATAATCTGCAGGAACTAGACGATCGACCAAATTAGGTACACGGCAGAAACAACAGCGCAGAGAATACATAACTATTCACGTCGATGAATGCCAACTCTAACAATTGCATCTGATATATGGAACTCATCCCTCCCATATGTGAGTGCAATCTTATTGAACGGGCGTCTCCGTCATTGTTTTCTGATCTAACGGTGTATACTTTGCAACTTTATTATTATTAAAAGTGTAAAACCTTACCAGGTCATCCGGTGGCGCACGCGTCCGTTTTTGCAGCCTTTGTCCAGAAACTATCAGCCTTTAGATACCGGGTATAAGGTATCTACAGCACGAAGTATGTCCGTTTACATTTACAGACATCGTTGGTTATCATTTTGCTTACCTGCGACAGAATCACTTGCTCTTTTGTTGGTCTAGTGACTAATAGTCATGGCATAAATGCTTTGCCATAGGCGTACATTATCAGAGCAACTACGAATAGAAAAAGAAATATTGAACTCCCAAGAAATACTAATTGTGTTTTTTATACTTTGACCCGAGTCAAACACAGATTAATTTTCACCGGGAAGTAAAAATATGAGAAAGGTTGCTTAGCCTGTTATGGAGTTGCCTTTCTCAAAAAATTTGTTGGAAACCGTCCTCTAGCAAGCTGCGTACGCAGTTTCTAACTGTGTAAACGCGGTTTGCAAATGTTTAAGTGCACTTCGTAAAGGCATAACTGAGATTTGTAAATAATAATAATACATTTGTTTGGGAGGCGCCCTAATCACTAGTGTGTCTCTAAGGCGCCTATATACATTTCGTGTGATAACTAACTATATTTTATAACACAATATTAAGTACATGTAAGTAAATCATAGCCTAACACAACAGTTAACTTAAATGGAATGGAATTCTATTTGATTTCTAGTGCCCTCCCCATACATGTCAATCAAAGACACTCCACAAATTTATGGTTACTATGACTAAATAGATATGCAAGGAGGATAAGGAAATAGTACATCATTATAAGTATATTACATCTGAGAGTACGAGTCGGAATGGGTGATGTTTTGACAGGTGTGTTTACAAGCCATTATGCATTTCAGTGCTCGTTGCAATATTATGCTCTAGGATTAAATATCATCATATGTCTGAGGTTCTATATGTGTTCTTACAGGTATGTGGGTACAAACGGTGTCCCATCACCCCAATACCACCCGGGGGACTCTCCTTCCGTCCGACGATAAAGGTCGATCCACAATGAGGAGTCGTATTTTCGCCATGTTTTTAGAAATTTCTATAAAACAAAAAGCAAATTATCGTCTATTACTTGTTGGACCTTGATGTGTGCACATAAAATTACCTAATAGTAATCATCCGCTTACATGACAACACAAAAAGTTTGCATTGCTGCATATGAGGTAAACTTGAAATAAAATGATATTTATTTTTGTAAAGTCTACTCATTAGCTCAGCGGTCAAACACACTTTACATGAAACAATGGCCTAATGGTGTAAGACTATAATGTAATTACTTAAGTTATATAAAAATAACTTCTAACAGTAAACAGGTAATACAGATCAATGTTATATACAATTATGTAAATTTACAGTGAGCATGAAATAGATAATGTTATACGGTGGAAAAGTAGAACAAATATTGAAAAAAGGAAATCATATGTAGGCAAAGTCGCCATCGATAAGAAGAATTAGTGAAACACTCGACGCAGTATACAGTTACGAACCACGCTTTTTGCCTTTCGGCCTAGTACACTTACTAATTGTTCCTCGGACTCGATCTTGAAGATCTTAGCATAGTGCCTGTCGCATTTAGTCATAACGGCTCTCAGTGTACCGTACTTGGAGTATTTGTAATAACAGACGCCGTCGTGGACACGCCAGTATGTGCCGCAATAGTTGGTCTCTTTAACCGCGCCTGATGTTGCAGTCGTGGCTGTAACATCGATTATCTATTTTTGAGTTATTCTGTATATAGATATCATACATTTCCGCTGTGACTTGCGTGGTTGAACAGTGATAAATAACGCCAATGTAAATAAGTGAACCATTTCTACTATTAGCGATATTAACGGATTCCACAACGGGAAAACAACTCAACGGAAACGCTTACAAATCGTGTCTATACAAAATATGTTTTTTGATTCTTAGCACAATTAATATACTTGTCTCAGTAAACATTTCGAAAGTGGCAAGCTGATGCAAACAAAAGAGACAAACTTTTGAATAGTGGCAATCTCTCCGATAGCGATAAACTCTGACAGTGACAAACCTTCCAGAACTAACGCTTTGAGGTGGAAAATGATTAACAATTATACGAATTGATGGAAAGAAATGCATGGAAAAAACCCTATACCTCTGATGGGACCATGATGTCACGGCAGGGGTATATGTTTTTTCTGTGCATTTCTTTCCATCTATTTATAGAACCACATTGGCTAACCCCATTTACGATTACAATTATACGAATTAAAATTTTGAAAAGAAGTCTCTTTCCCTCATCAGTTTAACGTGTTGGTTCGTTTATTTTGCAACAATTACCTATAATATATCCAAAGTGGAGGACAGGTAACCAGGCTGTACACTTCCAATGGTTTAAAGACTTATTAGTGGAAATACGTTCGGAAGAGTTTATTGGTTTGCAGATTCGTGGTTTTTCTGATATAAATAGTTCTTCTCAATTGTTATTATATAAAGAAATAAAGACTAATTTTGGCCGTGAAACGTATCTTAGGAATGTGGCGGTCGAAAAGTGGCGGAGGTGCATCACGGCGTTGCGGTGTAGCTCCCACTGCCTCGAGGTCGAGACTGGCCGCTACCCAACACGCCGCGCCACCTCCGCTACTGTCGACTTTGTCCGCACAATTCATGCCACGTAGAGGACGAATTACACTTTACCCTCGTTCGCCCTGCGTTAATGAATCCGAGGAAACAATTTCTAAAGAGTAAATACACCCATTGGCCATCAAGATTGAAATTGATCTCCGTATTTAAAGACGTTCCCCCTAATATTCTAGGAAAGTACCTTTCGAAAAGCCTCAGTTTTAGACAAGATATGTTATCTCAGAAGGTCTTTGTAAATGTGTAATTTTTTTGGTTTCTTATTTACTTATTTGTTTCTTTGTTAATAGCTGTATAATATTTTATGGACACTCTATTAGGTAATTTGTAATTTTCTACTACATATGTATTTTATATATATATATGTATATATATATATATATATATATATATATATATATGTTTGTGTGTATGTGTGTGT
>WURV02168319.1:0-14648 GCA_011762755.2 Epimenia babai
TGATGAAGTATACTTGATATACGAAAGCTTGTGTTAATCCATATATAGTTAGTCAACAAGGTGTTACCTTTGTATTTCATATTTATGACGTGGCTAACACGGCAACCCACACCTTCATGCATCATGCTTGTGACAGCTATCTGTGTACGTACATCGCTGGCATGATATACACACTTTAAATAACAGTGTGCTCTTGAAAGGTGTTACCTTGATGCGCAGGCGAGTCTGCCTTCAGAGCTCACTTGATAGAGCACCAGACCAGTTATCTGAGCCTCGTGGATTCAGGTCCCACCAGAGGCAAGGTTTTTTCTCATAATTTCTCTGGTTAAGTCGAAATGTCGATGTCGAAGTTTCTACCATGATTGATGCATCCTTAAAATTCCCAGAATAACGATTCATCAGATCAGAAAATTTGTCACTGTGGTTTTAATTGTTATTTATATTATTCTATATTGCTTTTTTGTTATATAACAATGTAGTGGCGCTATTTGTCATTTGGGCTTTAGAATGAAGGTAGCCATTTTTAATGCAATCTTTGAAGTGCAAATAGTACAAAAAACCTGCTTTCGAAGCGACGTACAATTGTTATCACTACCTTCAGCTTTAAGTATTTCTATACAGACTTGATATTTGTGCCATTGTTTCTTTTTTGGCATAATTCCACATGGTTATATCTTTTTGCTGAGCTGTCAATTTTGCCAGTTGCAATTTTAGCCCGGTTGTTAGTTTTGTTATATTTGCCCGGTTGTTGGTTTCGCAATTTTCGCCATTTTAATGAGTCAGTGAAAATTACAATTAACAGTAATTCTATGTAGATTGGAATTACTCGGGAATTGGCATAAATAAGAGCTGGTGTAAGCTAAACCTAGTACATTGCCTTCTCCTTGGTGAAATCACAAGATTTATTCAACATATTCAATTAATATTTTTGATGCATTTTTCTGCATTTTATTACCTAATTGCAACATTCCAAACTAAACCTTCAGCTTTTACCAAAGGGGAAGCAGTTAGTTGAGTGGTAGGAACACTGGACTCGTAACCGAATGATCAAAATCGCCAACCGTCATCTTTTCTGCGATGATCTTCAGCAAGTCATTTATCTCCGATTGCTAGAGTACTCCAGTCTCCAAAATAGATAAACCTTTGATATCTTAGACATGGTGGTATGCGAGTGTTGAAGGTATTGTATATGCGCTGAATATAGCTGCCATAAACATTCATTGGAAACTGTATCCGAGTCTTTGTTAGCTGATACAGTACTTGCAGTTTATAAATGTTGTACTTTCTGCTGTAACTCTTTACCTCCATCTACAGATGAAGGGAGACAATCGATGTATTAGTAGCATATTGAATGCCACAAGCAATTTTTGCTCCTCATCATCAACAACAGATTACATAATACAAGAAATAAGACTCAAATATACACTACCAATCCCGTTTAGAAATCTGGTAAAATAACCTTCAATATTATTGGTCAATATTGGTGGAGGTTGCTGCACAACTATTGGCTGCTTGTCCGACATGGGAGACAATTATTGGCAAGGGCTTTCATTGCTGTGGAAATTAGGAAATTTCTATGTTGGAAAAAGTGTAACATTGGTGTTATTTCTATGGTGATGGAATTGACCTGTGAATATACTACACGAGAGATTAGTGACAGGGACAAGGAGAGTAAATTGTATTAAAATCATGGATCACTGGACCACAAGTGCCTGGATTTACTGGACTCCATCCACTGAGCAATTTTACGTGAATTATCATTTACTCTTGTGTATAAAGTATTGACAATAACTAAAATATTTGAAAGACGTCACAGTATATTATTACTCGCCCTTGTCACTTACACGTATATAAAATAGTATCAAATAAACTCCGCTATGAAGATTGTTTTTGTGCCATTGAATCATGATTTTCCTGAAGCGGGGAATGCTGGTTTATACAGCACTGAACTTTGAGCCATAGATGAGGGGGTTCAAATCCCGAGTGAAGTGGTGGATTGGTTAGAAGCACGGGTCATGCGAGAGGTTGCCAGGTCGAATCATCACAGGCCAGGAATTTTTTCCCTGCGATCTCTAATGAGCAAGACTTTTGCGATCTTGACTTGTGAGAAAATATATTTTACCTGAGTGGGTTATTGGTTTCTGCTATAAGTAGCTATCAGGACCCTGCTAATATCAAATTTCATTTATAAATAAAACAAGAATAAAGAAAACGTAAAGCAATTGTTAGAATACATATTCACATATATTTTTTATATTATAACAATAATATTACTAAAATTAATTACGTATTCATAAACATATCTACTACTATTATAAACAATAAATTTACAAATAATATAATTACATAGAGGGTTTAACTTTCTTGACGCAAAAATATAATTGCACCAGTTGAACAATTGCACCAGGTTGCTGATTAATGTAATGTTGCTATGGTAACATGATTATGATACACAATGGTGTTGCTAGGCAACCTGTGAATTGTAGATAAAAATTCGTAGATGACTTTTTGTGATAAAAAATGTGATATAAAGGCACTTTATATTAAAATTGACAAATATAATTCATTATTTATAGAAAATTGTTTCCATGACAACACTCGACATGGAAAAACCATCGACCTATATAATACAAGGCACGCAATGGCTAATGTAGGCAACTAATACGCAAAATATTTATGTAAAAGATATTTCGTATGAGCAGGTATTGGCAGAAAATAATAAAAGCCATAAATTATATTATAGGATATTATTTTCAAAAGTGATACAAATGGAAAATTTTGGGAATTACCAAATTAACATACATACGTGTAATGCCATTGTCAAATTCTGCTTAAGTTCACACTGACACCTCATCTAATAGCGTTGTTGGGAGAAATCTAGTCGAAAAAGAACAGGTAGTGCAGATATTAAGGTTTGCAGGATGCAGATACTAAAAGTTGGCGAAATGAAGGCATTAATGCGAGATATATAGGTTAGTGAAACCTACAATAATTTTATGATTGTTGATTCAAACAGTATTGTACAATCTAACAGAATTTACGGGTTATACAATGCACATAGCTTTTTTTAATAATAGTAATAATAACAATTACGGAATTACGGAAGAATTACGGAAGATATTTTAATATTTAGTAATGAATAAAACAGTATATAAACTGATGGGATGGTGGCTATCGTTATGGGGTATAAAAAACTGGAGAGGTTGGTAAATGATTTAAGTTTGCAGGTCGTGGTGGAAAAATCCGTATATGGTCGAGCAATATCTATTTTTTGTAGCATTTGAAATAGGTTAAAAGATGAGAAGATGAGAAAATTAAAATGGGGTGGTTAGTGAATTTATGGGGAAACTGAAATAACAGGTTGGGGTGGCAAAAAAATAGGTCGCGCATAAACAAGGTGTCAGTGTATAATCGAACGAATGTTTATAAATTGTTTATTTTTCTAGTGCGTGATTTAAATAAAATATGCAATTATATGCGCATAATTATAAAGAAAAACACAAGAAAAATATTACAAAAATATTCTACAAAATAGCACCAGTATATCAGTGTAACTCAGTAAAATGTCAGCCAAATGGGGGAAAATAAAAACGCTAATAAAATCAAACGGTAGCAAATTTGTGTCTTTTGGTGGAGTATTTCAGTTGTGATCAGCAGATAAAAGGACATGTATTTTAAATCAATTCGTCGATGGAAAATGCTGAAAAATAATTCTTTATTGTCATGTGATTAACTATTCATGCAACGATTGGTCGATTAATAAAAAATACAGCCGATTTGATGTTGAATTCATCTAATTCATGTTGAACTTATCTAGTATAAATGTTGAATTTAACTAATATAAATCTTGCATTTATCTAATATAATGTTGAATTTATCCAATATAAATGTTGAATTTATCTATTATAATGTTGAATTTATCTAATATAATGTTGAATTTATCTAATATAAATGTTGAATTTATCTAATATAATGTTGAATTTATCTAATATAAATGTTGAAATAGTTGCAAATAACCGACCAATCAAACTGTAGAATATGAAACCAGTATTTTTTATAAAAAAAGCCCGAATATAAACCATGAAGAAAATGCATAAAACTTTCTTTTATTGCGCGACGGCGCTTGCATAAATTGCCAATTTTAACGAGGGAAATTCGAGCTGCTGGTACCGTTAGCTGAAGGTACCATTAAAGTTACATGCTGTATACTTTTGATCAAGTTATTGAGCAAGATAGTTGTGTAGGATACCACAACACGCCCTCTCGGGTGTTCAAGTTCCCTGTGAATATTAATTAACTCGTATTGCCAGAGATGAGCTTCATTAATCCTTACACGAAAACAAAGGATTCGAAAAAATCAGCTTGACTCGAGCTTTGATGAGTTTTTTAGTCTTTCCACTGTTTTCTTAAATCATTCAGTGACGCATCCTGCACGATGTTTCACGGCGTGAGCCAACTTCATCGAACAACAGATACGCCGTCATTCAACTCACCAACGTAATTTCATGAACCAAACCCGAAATCAGTCTTTAAAATTAACGAAAAGTTAAATTTTCTTGTGATTATATTGCCTTGAATAAATTTACAGAGAAGAAAAAACACAATTTGACCAGCATTGCATGATTGTCAGAAATTTGATGATTTGAAACTTGAGAATATCGAGAATATTTAAAGGTTTATATAAAATAAATACATATCTACATAAAATCTCCATACATAAGATCTATCATGACGACTTTACCAATGATTTATGACATCGCTGCAAGACAGCATGAGCCGTCTCTATGTGGCTCACACATCAAATGTGGCCCGACGTGTCAAATGTGGCCCGTATGTCGTATGGCCCCCGTATGTGACTGGTACATTTAATGTGGCGTACATATCAAATATGGCTCACACATCAAATGTGGCTCATAAATTGAATGTAGCCTGTATGCCAAATGTGGCCGATATAACCAATATAGCTTCTGTCAAATGTGGCTCATACATCAATGGACAATATGGCAAATGTGGCCCGCATGTCACCGCATGTCATACGTGGCCTGTAGATCAAACGTGGCCTGTAGGTCAAACGTGGCCTGTACCTCAAAAGAGCCAATCGTGTCACGAAAAGTATTTAAGAAATACTTGCTAGGACCTAGTGACATCTCGTACATTCAATAAAGATAAATTAAATTTCGCCCGAGCGCACCTGATTGGACGAAATGCCAACCTCTGAGATTGACCCCATATATTACAATATCTACACGATGCTAAAAATAAACATAGCGCCTAGTTACATAATAATATATGTATAACGCATTAATTATAATTATAATAACTGGAGTATAAAACAGTAAGGACCATTAGCAACTTCTTACACGTATGTCATAAGACATATGTATACAAATATACGTAAATATAGCGTAACCAACGACAACAGCGTCAAATATCGTATTCTGTACAGAATTGAAGCAACGGAGAAATGATCACTCAAAGAATTTATAACAATCACGCACAGAAATCCAATTCAGCTTTTAACGGAGCGATACAAAATACTGTAATGTATTTATTTTACCTCACGTCGTGGATGAATTATTAGAAATTTCTGCAGAAAAAATTCATTTTAAAGAGCTTTTAATATTGCTTAAGGAAGTGTTTCTTTGAGAGATTTGAAATAAGATACAATCGAAAATTTACATTCGAAAATGACGAAGTCGATTTGCCGAGGGAAAACGTCAACATTATTGCAACAACATCACACGGGGAGTGGGGGTAGGGGGTGGGGGGCGGTAACAAGTAACAAGACACTGGGGTTATATCACGAAACGATGAAACAATGCGATAAGTAACAAGTATATCCTCACACTGATATTGCAATGGGGCGTGACTTGGCGTAATGATACAGCACTGTGAGACGACTGAAGGACACGAGTTTCCAGTCGTATATAGGGTCGGCAGCACCGTGGCATCGTGGGAAGGGATAGCCGAATTGCAGATGATGGAATCTGCAGATGTCGCTGCAATGTCCTGTTTATACCTACCGTTTACAATCGCGAAAACATCAAAATCTAATTCGCATAAAATACAGGAAAGCACGTTGATGAAAAGAGACGAGCCAATGGAAACAGAGGTTCATCTGCCTGCTTCTGACATATACGTGTAGCCAATGGAAACAGAGGTTCATCTGCCTGCTTCTGACATATATGCGTAGCCAATGGCAACAAATGTTCATCTGCCTGCTTCTGACATATACGCGTAACCAATGGCAACAGATGTTCATCTGCCTGCTTCTGACATATATATGCATAGCCTTAAAAGTGAAACCTTTTCCTTTTATAAAAAAGTATGGACTGTATCTAGGCACAATTCACTGTAGACTGTAGAATCTTTCCTGGTGTTTTTATGCTGTGGATTTTACTTTTTCATTTGCCATTACTCAATAAATGATTCTTCATAAAATGCTGTGTCTTTCACTTTAATGCATCCCACGTAACTTCGACAATAAAACAGGCATTGTCACACAAAAGCGCATCATCTCTGGAACCTTCAGGAACCTTCTGGAACCTTCTATCAAACATCATGACCATCATGTCGCTGCAAGCACACCTCAACTTAACAAGCCAATCAGCTTCAAATCTGACTAATTGAAGATGACTTCATCGACTCGGTCGGGCAGCGCGACCCAAGTAACAAAAAAATCGGACAAACCGCACGTGAGTCTGTCTCGTAACGATCACTCGTCGTCCTTGTCTTTGTGCGGCGTCAGATCACAGGCCGCAAAAAGTTCTTCGGGCGTGTGTCCCAACAGTGTTTCTAAGTCACAAACGAACCGGTATACGTACCGCTTGCCGGCGGTTTTGTGTATAATGTTTTTATCGTAGTAATATCTCAGGCCTCGTGACAACTTCTCGTAGTTCATCTTGGGTTTGTTTTTGCGAATGCCCCAGCGTCTCGCGACCTCATCCGGGTCGATCAGTTTGAATTCCCATCCATCGCCGCTCCACGCGATAAAAAACTGACACGATTTGTTCGTGAGAAGCTCGAGCAGGAACTGCCACAACTGAATCGGACCGCTTCCTGCCAACAAAAAAACACCAATATTACCGTACGACGTACTTCTAAAAAGTTAAACTTATAAAACAACAATTTTAGTTTATCATCAGATGTTCGATAGATGGTCTCCATGCCGCTTACCTCCCTGCTATGTCGTCATCCCACTGTAAATAACCATTAACTATCTTAGATTTAACAGAGTGTGCGATATATGTAGCCCGTCTGTAGATGTTTGTGACCAGTGGTGTGGATGAAAAAAGGTCAATTATCTACCCAGACTTGTGGGTCTTTCACCGTAGGTGTTTTCCCCTAACACCTATAAGTGAGGCTAATCAATTTGTTGTGTTAACCACATTTATACGGGCTAGCATTGATACAAGGCCAACCTTAGTAATCAGCCTATAACTACATAAATATATACACATCACTTTATCCATGTTACTGTTGCGTTAAAAACCGAAATTTGTCAACAAGGGATTTTACTAATTTTCTAATATATAATTTTCATATATATATTATTAACTAATATAAGCCTCCTGTGGAGTCAGATCCCATAGGACCCAATAGTCCATAGTGTTCAGTGACTTATAAAAAAACGCCTCCTTTCTGGACACTTTCTGGATTTGTTCCTTAGATATCTTTAAAAATAATTAGCGAAATAAACCCGTTAAAATTTCAAATTTCGACCTGTTCGATATAATAAGCATTCAACATCCTGCTGTTTGTCATCCGATAAAGATAACTAAATGTTTTTAACATTTAGGCGACTCTGAGACCTCATGACCCCAGTTCTTCACATGGAAATTTATCGAGTACATGAGGTCATGTCAAGTTATCAGATTTAATTAATAAAAATAAACGAGTTTATGAAAAAAAAACATATTCAATATATCTACTAATTTATATTTACTGCTTTATAACAGGTATCCGAATATCATTGTTAAACAAGATATCGAAATCTTGGATACCCGTTTTACCGGGCTAAGCCTAATAATGTAAAACATAACTGACCAGAGTAGCCGGCTAGGGTCAAGATCAATAATGTAAAACATAACTGACCAGAGTAGCCGGCTAGGGTCAAGATCAATAATGTAAAACATAACTGACCCGAGTAGCCGGCTAGGGCCAAGATCAATAATGTAAAACATAACTGACCAGAGTAGCCGGCTAGAGCTGCAGCGTGAATCACCGGTTTGCCTCCAATCGGGTCACCATTTAGACTGCTGGGGGGTGAATGGAGAGTGTGGGCGAAAGACGATGACACCGGATGAGAAGACCACTGGTCATCGTGTCCGTAATCCGACAGTGACCACGGTCGCTCGGTCTTGATCGTTGGTACGGTGTGGTAGTCGAATGGGTTGTCTCTCGGTGGTGTGTCGGGCAGGTACTGACCTGGGTTCGAGAAATGCACGAGGGTCGTTAGCATTCGGGGCGAGACGAACAGTGAAAAAATGATAAAGGTAAGTAAAAAGATGGCATGTGATTGGACAGATATTGTGATGATGACCCTCGATTGGGTGATTTTCAAACGGACAGGAAAAAGTGGAAGTAGAGCAACGTGGCGGCGCTCGGTGGAGGAAAAGGAAATTTCGGGGTGCCCACCCGATGGTGTGGCAAGACCGACCATAAACAACCAGCCAGGTAACGCATAATCTATTTCGTATAATACATACCTAACAAAACCCGCGTGAGTATGTAAATAATTCGATTTTTTTTTTTTATAAATAAATAAAACAGTGAATATAATTTTGAAATTTTTTTGTAAGCGTACACGAACGACGTCTCACCTCGACAGCAGATGGTGGGACCGGTGGTGCAGGTGGTGCTCGTGGTCTTGGAGGGAATGTGCGCTGCGGGCGGGGGTTGGTACTTGTGTTCAGCGAGCGAGAAGAACTCGTGCGGATGGTCGTAGAACGGCGCGTGATTGGTCGTGGTCGAGCCGTTGCTATTGGCGCTGTGCAGGGATTCGAGGCAGTGATAGTCTCGCGAGTCGTCGTACGACGTCAAGACGTTCTCGCCGCTCATGTCACTCACGAGTTGAAACGATTCGGCGATGTACGCTCCTAAAAGTGTGGGGTCACATGACACGTCACATGATATTGTCAACGAGTGTGCTAACGAATCTGAATGACGCCAAAGTCCGGAAAAATTGTGAAACGTGGCAGGACTCTATGATACCGTTTTTGATCAGATTTAATGGCATGAACATTTGCGCAAATTACCTCCCTTCGTTCGCCTTGAAACCTTTTGTCAATGACTGCCTAACTTAACTCTAGTAAGAAATCATTTTCACACCTGAATGAGACAAACCAGAGAAAAGTTTCCGTCATTTAGCCAAGTTCTATGACAAAACGGCATTAGAGAGGTTTTTAGAAGAAAATATTAATGATGGACAGATGGACAGACAGAACGAATAGAACCATTCTGGAAATTACATTAATATAGCCAAGAGATGCATACACACTAATGCATGAAAAATTGTGGACAATATAATTAGCCTTACTGGGCCATACTGGACAATGGTGGACAGAGTGGACAATAATATGATAAAGCAGCTAAAATTATTCTATTAAAGGCTTAGAAGGAATGGCCTCTCTAAAAATACCGGAGATCGATGGTTTCTATTAGCGGTATCTCCCGACGACTGGTGAACGGCCGTTCACTTTACAGTGTTTTATTACTTTTTCACATTGGTTACGATTTAACTGGTTGTTTTTTGATAAACTTACCATCGACGTAATGCTGACTGGTTGGCACGCGCGTAACCTGCGAGCTGTCCCTCGTCAAATTGTACCCTAAGGAAAAAGGTAAAGTGTGTGTATGGCAATATCAGTGATGTAGTTTTAGCTCCATTTAAATGCGATAGCGTCTAAAATTGAGCGTCGTATGTACGTACGAATGAACCGACCCAAGTTATGGTTCCCTGAACCACGTTGTTTGCACTAGCTAACGTCGAGATCACTTAATACTTTGTTCATGCATAGCGCGGTGATTTTTGTGATTTTTGCATATAATTTCACAAAGTTCCATGTATGGGAAAAAATCGCGAAATTAAAATTGTAACGAAAATTTAAACGTGATGTTACTGCGGATTTGAGTTGTCTACCTTGTGAGAGACTGTAGCGATCGGTGAAATCCGGCATACACACGGGCTCGCTGTACGTATGGGGCACATTACACAGGGACAACCGGTCCTGCTCGGCCTCTGCAAGGGAAGCAAATCCTCAAAGGTCACTAATGTACAATAAATAACTTACTGAGTATTAGTATGATAATCTATGATATAGATGGAATCATCCAAATTACAATCACAGGTATTTTATATTTTATACACGACACATCAACAGCACCTATGATTTTTATATTCTCTCAAAGCAAAAAAAAAACAAATAATAAGCCCGGAATTAGTACAACCACCCTAAGAAACGAACAGAGATATACCTAGAGTAACACAGTAGAAAATGAGCAAGATTTTCGTGCTCAAATATTAGGATTTGTCGTGGAATGGTTTATTATAAAAATATCCTTAGGGATGTAACAGGGCAAAGTTGTACGTGCAACTGACATTTAATTATAAAGTAGCACCAAAACCTCGCCTTTACCTTTACCCTTTAGAGCACCAGAACGGTTATCTAGAGGTCATGGGTTCGAATCCCGGCAGAGACAAGGTGCATTCTTTGGATTTCTCTCCTGTTTTTATGGAAGCACAATAGCCACCACCACCATTAACGTAACGTAAAAATAGCTAACTCAGACAAAATCTAGCTCGAGGATAACGTGCGTAGATGACAAACTACATCATGATATGAAAGACACGGACAGTGGTGGCAGTTTGAAGGTCGCCTCACCTCGCTGCATGATGTCGAGGTGCTCCCAGAGGATGTCGCCGACGAACACCGGCGACCGATTGAGGAACTCCTCCTTCGACATCTTACACAAGTCCTTGCCCTTCATGGCAAAGTTGGCGATGACGACGCCCTCGAGGGAGAATTCGGACGTCGTCCAGCTGAGCCAGTGAATCACGTGTTGGATCTCCCAGTCCTTCGGGTCTGCCAGAAGGTAGTAGGCAACTAGTAAACCAGGTTCTTTTTTACGTTGTACATATGACATGCGTTATGAGATCACTCATTTAGTAGCGTTTCTCTAAATTTGCGCATATCAGCGTGAACACTGTTTCTTGGGATAATTGTGGTAACTTGGCCCAACAGCCAGACACACCGTACTTGAGATTGGGAAGGACAACCTCACTCCTGGTACAAACCTGTCTGTATCACAAATCTCTTATCAACTTCAGCAAACATTATCAAGTGGCTTTTGAATGCAGAATATGAATGGCGCACGATTCACTTATGCAAATTTCCCTCTGAAATGGCAAGAGAAAAACATCACACAACCGAAATATACGTATTTTTTAATCTTCATTAATTACCTTTAGGTATATTATGTCTCTCTCGCTCTTTGTCGAAGCTTTTGAAACTATCTACGAGGGCTTGAGTCATTTTTTGTGTCGTTCCTGGAGTGAGAGGAGGCACGCCGCTGCTTGGAATGTCTGAAATAAATGATATCATTGGTTCAATGTAGCGGTTATATTTGATTATAATAAAGTTAACCAACAGCCCATTGGCCGAGTGTGGTTGGCCTCAATACATGTAACAACATCATTGGTTATTTAATTATGTCAGCATTAGGGAGCAATCCTAATAATTGGAATGTCGGACAATATCATCAGATAACATGTAATATGAATTGATATCAAGCCACTCATTGGTTGGTGACTGATATAACTGATTGGCCTAATATCTAATACTCAGAAATTTTTTTTATAACTCTTGAATATATCATTTCACTATCATTTATATATATTTTAAAGATATTTACAAGCATACGCATAAAGACCTCAATGTGTAGCATTGTAATATTGTTTAATTTTCTCGTTGCTTGTTAGGTGACTTTTGACAAATTGACAAAAGAACACCGTAAAACCAAACAATTATTATTATTTTTATTATAATTAATGAAATGTCCATATTTATAGTGATTTATATCTACGGTGGGAAGAAATGCAGGAATAAAGACATTCTTATGGTTGTAAATTTGCATTTAAGGGTTTAAAAGGCATTTGATCAAAACCTGCCAGGTATATAAAACAATGAAGAAATAGTTAATAAACTGTAAAAAAAATTCTATAGCTTCACGAGAACCAAAATAGCTCTTGGCAGGAGACTCGCGTGTAAAAGCGAACTTGGCACC
Source organism: Epimenia babai (assembly GCA_011762755.2). NCBI lineage: Eukaryota > Metazoa > Mollusca > Solenogastres > Cavibelonia > Epimeniidae > Epimenia > Epimenia babai. Next base: position 12,286 of record WURV02168319.1, read on the forward strand.
GATGACATTTCCTGAACAATCGTCGACATTTAACCAATGAAAACACGACACTTCAGTCGAGGAAGACTGGGTTTATTTTTTATACGTAACAAACACCGATCTCGGATGAATGTGGTCTCCATCAATGCATTGGCTGTAAAGGGCAAATCTTATACCAGCATCTCCCACGCTGCAGACGCAAGCTGGCGGTTCTTAAAGAGTAACAACTAAGAGTTTTTTCTTTCGTTTCCACCCTTAATTTCTTTCGATTTTTCATGCAGGAGTTATGTACTGCAGCAGTATATAATAAATGAAAAAAGTATATATATATATATATATATATATATATATAACTTTATTAAGTATGAATGACATTGACTAAGCCTGTCTGATATCTACTATTACTAATCAGGTAGCACTAAACCGTGGCATTTGGATATACAAACCGCATTAAGTGAATGAAGGGAGGTAATTTCTGCCTATGACATTGACTAAACTTGTCTGATATTTACTACTACCTATCAGGTAGCAGTAAACCTTGGCAATTAGGATATACAAACCGCATTAGGTGAATGAAGGGAGGTAATTTCTGCCAATGATATTGACTAAACCTGTCTGATATTTACGAATCAGGTAGCACTAAACCGTGGCAATTTGGATACACAAACTGCATTCGGTGAATGAAGGGAGGTAATTTTCGCCAATCTTCATGCCGTTAAATCTGATCAAAAATGGTATCATAAGAGCCCTGCCACGTTTAACATTTCATCCAGAATTCGGTGTCATTCAGATTCGTTAGCGGACTCGTTGACAATATCATGTGACATGTCATGTGACCCCACACATTTAGGAGCGTACATCGCCGAATTGTTTCAATTTTAGATATTAGATCGCTTTTGTTGCTACATATACACATTCCCTCGTTTTGGTTGTACGGAATGTGTCGATGATTATAGAAACTAAAAATGGTTTTATCCAAAAGTCCACTGGCCTGAATGTCAGTTTGAAATTTTTATGGATAGCCATAATCTTGTAAAATTTTCGTTTTTCGTAGTTTTATTCTCCAATAAGTAGTCTTTGCTCTGCCAATTCTTTCTGGATTAACTTGCAATATTTAGTTAGTGTCAAAATGGAATTGTCTCCCATAATCACTAATAGTGATATTTCCAGTACCGTGTTGTGTTCCAGAGACCAATACGAACATCAACAACTACTAAGTTATTCCTTATTGCGATTTATCATCATAGATATAATAAATAACTCCCAAATCTTGACAAAAAATATTTTATGGTCATTTTTACTCAAATATTATTACAGAATGGTGTTACCAATAATGTTACAATGAAAAGACTAAAATAACCCACAATAAGTGTATGGTGCAGCAATGGCCAAGGGAGACAATTGTACATAAACCACTTGCAAATATAGTAGGTTGGATCATAAAAATTCAATTCAGAGTTATTAGCCGAGTAGTAAAACAATTTTTCATTACAAAAATTGATGTAGGACGCATCCTGTATCATTTTATAATGATACCGATAATATCCTCCATTGGATACAGATAACAGATACTACTTGATGTATTTCATGAAATGGCTCCGACTATCGCATACAAATCACTGATAAAACGAGCTTACAAATGTTCATGACCCCCTCAACCCACGTACGGACCCGTATTTCGTACAAAGTAAGGTTTTAAAATCAATTTTCAAGATGCCATCATGAAAGTGTAACTCGTATCTAGGCGACTGACTGGATATCCCAGTTCAGACTGTATATAGTGAGCAGATATCGCAGTTCGGACTGAATATGGCATGCAGATACATTATAGTGAATAGATATAATATCACTACGGCAGCATAGTGTATATCAACATACAGAACCTATAGATCACCACTTGGCAGTCGATCAAGTCTGTATAACTCGACACAGATGAATCAGTGTAAACATATATTACAAGGGGAGGGAGGAAACTTTGTGTCTCGGGTTGTAAACACCTGACCGCGGGGTGATAGCGAGGTGACACGGCGTATCAAGTTGAAGTGTTTGAGATGGAGGCTACCCCTGTTTGAGGTTGATGAGTCACACGTTTGATCCTTTGTTGAGTCATCGGAGTTTTGTTAGTGAACTCGGTGGTACGTACGTCGTAGGGTAAATACGGGCTAAATATTTAATTTTATTTCCTTGGTATCGTTTAAAAAGTGGAAAAGTGGGAGGGAGTGGGAAAAGGGTAATGGGGGGAGGGGAAGCGGGGCGAAGAAGAAAGTTGGGAAAGGGATGGGGGTGGAGAGTAAGAAAGGGGGAAGATAAGAAAGGGGTGAGGGAAGGTAAGAAAGGAAAGGGGGAAAGATAAGAAAGGGGTGAGGGAAGGTAAGAAAGGAAAG
>WURV02168330.1:0-14644 GCA_011762755.2 Epimenia babai
TCCATAGCAACCGTTTGTTCTACATTGTTGTCATGACAGAAACCTCTTTTCATTGGTTAATACTCGAGAATACAAGCTGATATTGTCAGTAATTAGTTAGAGCGAGAGTTGACCTTTCCATTGATACCAAATACGCAAGGGGTCGCAAAAATATATGTGGCGCCCATCGAAGGCCAAAAACATCGAAATTTGATCGAATTTTGAGACAATAGGACAAAGTTAACTTATAGGTGGTCCAGAATAAATCAATTTTTTAATATTTATAGGTAGAATTTAGCCCAAAGTACACTTCCAATCGATTCTCTATAGATTTAAGTATGGAAAATTGGGATAAACTCGAAATTTGAAAATTTGACTGAAAAATTTTTTTTTTTGGCTATTACCAGTAATCGGTATCCCGACAACCGTCTGATTTTGGGATGGCGGGACATATATTATTTTCAGAAACTGTTTGTCACAGAGATTGGCACATATTGTTCTTAGGTTGGCCTTATTCAGATTACTTCGGTGTGCCATCGTCCTTCATTCCACTATTATTTTTTATTGATATTTTTTATATTCACTCTGGTGTTTAATATTTGCCTTTCAACTGGAATTTCATAGTTGGAATGCAGATAGATGTACAAATAGTGATTTTCATAATGCTTTTATTTATCTCTCAGATTGTCTACTGGAGTTTGTTTCATGCACATTATCGATTCCATGCTATATATTCTGCATCACAGGGCTGTTCATCATCAATTGTCGTTAAATTTGCGTACACACAAAAAGAGAAGGAAGCCAAGCGCAACAGCATGCTGATGAACGCAGCGTCTAAAAATGGCATGGGAAGCCCATATTTACCCGTAAGTATAACCATCAATATCGTTGCATGATTCTCGACTCCTGGATATCGAAATAATTTTGCTGCTGCGCGCAACCTGTGCTTGGCGCATGTGATTATGCAGTAAAATCCGTAACGTTTATATTTAGAACACGCGAAACCCTTCATTAGCATCCCCACAGACCGTCGCTGGCGGGCAAAGAGAAAACGTGACCCGTGGATCAGTTGTGACCACGTTAGTGAGATCCACCCCAGTTTTAGACAACTCTCGGGTCCATGTTAAAATTCAGTTAATTCAATGGCTTAGACATTGAGCAAGTGTATTTCTGTCATAAAATTATCACTAGATATGAACACGGCCACGGCTAGCATGAGGATGTGAAATGCTGTGTTAGCCATCACGTATAATGCAAAAAGTCGAGGTAACACCTTAAAGAATTACTAAGCTAAAGATTAGCACGAGCTTTCTCATACCAGTATACCTTACACCTGATGATGTATATCTCTAGACGAAAGCTAGCAGTACTCTTCAATAACAATATCACTGCCCTAATAATGTTTAGATAAGTATACGGTGAGTGCTGTGGTGAGATTTTATACCTGTATAAAATTCGCTTTTTTGATTCAAATTGTTAAGTCAATGCAAACTATTTCGAGTCAACGAATCCATAGACCAATAAATTTATATAAAATAAGATCAAATTAGATTATGTATTAATAGCACTATAGCACTATAATAGCAATAGTAATAATTTTTGTTGAATGGCTGATAACCATGGTTAGATATGTTCCGTGGTAGGTCCTTGCCATGCAGTATTTTAATAGTAAATAAGGGTCTACTTTATTAAAACTTCATCCATTAAGGCCAAACCATTTGTTTATTCATGAAAAATTGAAGGTCACACCATTTAAGACAGTTTTTTGTTTTTCACTAATTCTTACAGACTAACACGCCTGCCCCCAAGTAGGCCACAATATACATTTATCAGATTCTTCAGACCTGCAGAATGTAGGACAAGGTGTTAATGGTATAATCATTCGACGATATAAACTGGGTCATAGTAGCCTGCGGCATGCCGACATTAGTGGAATCGAGCCTGCGTGTACCGTGTTCCCGCGGTTACCCTCTCCCCCCTCCCCTGTGTTTGTGTGTGTGTGTATATGTGTAAGTCGATCAATTGTTCGTGTCTGCGCTAACCATGACGTGCGAGGCGAGTCGTGTAAACACATCGCACAAATAAATCGCTCGGTGCTACCGCCACGGTGCGCCGATAAATCAACGAATCGCGCAAACAATCGCGTACCCACAACGTCTCGACGTTTATCTGACGTAGCCATTCGTTTACCGTATACATCGCCAAATCTTTCATTCAGCCATCTTCATAAAGTGACTATACCGATGCGATGTTCTGCGGATCTGACGATCTTTAGTGGATACAGTAGATCTAGCAAATTGATTAATAGCAATTTACAGCCAGCTACATCACTTGCCTCGTACTTTTTACAGTACGGGCACTACCGTTGATACAGAAATGCACCCTCATGACTTAATTTTTTTTTTACTTTCTCTATTGTGATTAGCTTTTTTAGAAATATTATTGATGGTAAAAAAAATTACTGAAGACTAATTATACATAACTATACATGGAGAGAAATGCACAGAAAAAAGACCTATACCTCCGATGGGGCTCGAACCCATGGCCTCCAGATAACCGGTCTGGTGCTCCATCAACTGAGCTACAGGGGCAAGTTTTCCCCGTGCATTTAGGTATTTGACACCCATTTTTGAGATCCAATGATATTTAAAGATTGTACATCATATCAGCAATATACGCATATCTGTAGAAGCATGAAGGACTGTAAATTGATTGGCTGATTTTTACGGTGTTTTTTATATTGCCCCTGTAGCTCAGTTGGTTGAGTATTCGACCGGTTATTTGGAGGTTGTGTGTTCGAACCCCATCAGACATCTAGGTTTTTTCTGTGCATTTCTCTCCAGCTATTCAAGAAGCAGATTGGCTACCCCCATTAACATCATGTTAACTATATATATATATATATATATATATATATATATTTGAAAATATAACAGTCTTATTTTACATACGTATTACCCGATGAAGTATTCCTTATGTCTGCGAAAGCTTGTGTTTAAATAAATTTTTATTAGTCGTAAAAGGTGCCACCTTCTTTTTCTTTTTTATTTTACATAATTCAAAGTCATTTCATGCTTAACTATAAAAGCAAGATGATGTTATCTTTTAAAAGGACCGTGTGCCTAATTGAATTGTTTTACTTTTCAGTATGCATAAGTATAAGTAAGATTCTCTTGTACATATGGCGTGTTAATTGATGAGAACTTGTGATATGTAGTTTGTAGCAGTTTTATAGCTGCGTGAAGAATTAGAAGCTAGACGTTATGCTGAATTACTTGAAAAAAAAACTAAGCTGATGCAACTGCGTAAGGGCAGGCATGATCGGAGGTCTCCATCTCATCATAGCGCCTCGTTCTGAATTAGATATAGTCGATGGATCTAGTATAACGGTAGCCAGGATAGAAACATATTGCGAATATCAACTTGGTCCGGATGAGGACATTATTGAAGGTGTGCACACGTAATTCGTAATTAATTTTTTTCAAGATTTTTGAGGTGGAATAACTGTAGCTGTCTGACATTATTTTAATATTAACTAAATTAATTGACTAGTCCCCTCAAGGTAATGAATATCACAAATACCGTGTTAATTATTTGCAGCATTATATATATATATATATATATATATATATATATGTATGTATATATTGGTGTGTCAGAGGGAATACTATCCACTTATCGCTTATCGAGCCTAACCCATAAATCTAGAGTGTTTCCTGAAGCCAGTACTCCTTCATTAATATCGCTTAATGTCGTGCGTGTACAGATGTACACACTACCAGTGAGAAGGTGTAGTTATCCTGCGTTAATGGCGACCCAGGTGCCATCGGGGTGAGAGTTACAATTGAAATCGGAAGATCCTAAATCGAAGGCCGTGGCATTTTTCGCTTCAGATGCTTACTGCATGGTCGTGATTTTGATAACGTTTCCTCCGCTATCTTGTCACGATTACCCGGTAAATAATCATCAGCTATCCCAAATATAGAGGACTGCGTGGCGTATTGTGGGCATTTTCCAGGCTAGAGTGACGTATTTTTTGCTCTTCACAGTCTGGGTAGCCTTTCCTGTGTGGTTACGTAAGAGTTTCTTTCCTCTTCTTCCCAATAATGGTCTTAAAAATTGGTTAATTTTAACCCATTCATATATGTGATGATAATAATAATCCATTTATTTTGGATGCGCCCTAATAACTCTTATTTCTCTAAGGCGCCTTTATACATTTCTTGTGATAACTAATTATATTGCATAACACAATAGAATGTACATATAAGTTAAATCATAGCCTAACACAATCGTTAAATGAAATGGAATTCTATCTGATTTCTAGTGCCCATCCAATACATGGCAATCAAAGACACTATACAAATTTATGGTTACTATGACGAAATAGAAATGCAAGGAGTATATTAAGGAATGCAAGGAATACAAGGAATACAGTTCAAAGTCGAACTCGGTATACCATAAGTGAGTCGAGAAAAAAGACATATATAGTAAGATCATGGATAAAGAAAAATAGTTAACAAATCTAAAATATAGTTCATAGCATAAAACTGTAAATTATCCCTAACTTGCATGAGGGATATGAACAACTGGAGTATATCAGAACTATCCTGCACATATTACCTCTTCCTCGTGAACCATATCCTTTCGGTCACAGATCTACCTGACGCCTTTTGCTAATAGCAATTAGGAGCGCACAATTCGCCACTTCTCCATACGGGATTCTGCGTGATCGTTATAGTGGAAGTAATTACTCCGAGCTAATTCACTGAAGTCGTCATTCGAGTGTCATTCGAGATAGACCAGCAGCGTTGACTTTTTTATTGATTCGTCAATTGATCTTACAACAATTATTATCTTTTAGGATTTTTATTACCATCAACGGGAAAAGCATATTTCATTTAATATCACAGCTGATATCTGTCCGTCACGAACCTGCCCGATGTTATTTCACTTGGTTCATTCGTTTCGATCTTCGGTTCATTAGTATATACAGTTTATATTTGCGGTTAATATCGGACAACGTAATGGCATGCATGCTGTTACATAGCAGACCTGCCTCATGTGGCTTATAACATCCGTGCTATTATGTAGAGCGGTGGCACACAACAGCGTGCTATTGTTATATTCCCTCCCCACTATGCAGAAATACCCAGTAGAAGAAATATCACAGAGATAACAACAATAAATACAACATACTGACATTGCGTGTCAATGATAGAGCATTAACGGTTCCATTTGTCGAGTCCATTATCATTCTCCAATCTCACGAAAGACATCATGATTGTTATAAGATACCGTAGGATTCTTTTTCGTATCATACCAACACTATTTCCTTTTGTTCCTTTATAAAATATGCTGGAAAATTACATTCATTAATGATATTTAATTCGCATCCTTCTCTCGTAATGATCTAAAATTCTATATGTCGACTATTGCCAGCAGGGAGACTACTAGTTTTTGTAGATATTAATCGATATTGACGAATCACGAATATTCCCGAAATAGTTATCGTGCAGCTTGATGAACTGCAAAAATAACGGTTTGATTGTTATTTACTGTTTTGCCACAGATTTTTACTCGATTTATTTGTATCTATTTTGTGATTTCTTAACAAAATAAAGATCTAAAAGCCTCTCGCGAAGATTGCCACACAGGTTATTAGGGGAGGCATCTTTGGCACCATTATTGCAAGCCTCTTGCACCTTTTCTTCAAGTACATAATTGTGTACATTGCCATAAATATATTTAACTCGAACGGCTGCGTTGACCTGACCAAGGCCATATATATTTTGGGAGCATCATAATTAGTAGTACTCAGAATCTGTAGCCTTGACCCTCCCATCCAAAAGACGGCGAACACAATGATTCACAGTGTCATTCGAGTGTACCAAATTGTCCGGCAATGCCTATAGGTTCACAGTATGATATTGTATCTACAAATATCACATGATGAAGTGTTACTGTCATCGCGTTGCACTTTATGAATCCCGGATCGGCTGCGGGCGGATTTATGATCCTTCACAGCGATGTTCACGCAGTCGTAGCAGCCGTGACAAAGTAAAAACGCGGCTAAATTCAGTGGCGTGTCTAATGGAGTAACTTGATGTGCCCAACATATTTTGTTGAGCTACTCATGACATTATTCCTAAACACGAGGAAGATTTTTCATTAATTGAAATGTTTAGTGAAGTAACTTGATTGTTAACTACACCTTCAATTTGTATTATGTAGCATTTTGTGGCCTATAGAAAGAAATAGTCATGAACGCTATAAAATTACTTACCTTCCCTATTTTCAAGCAGCGACTCAAAACGCACCTCACTGAGTCGCGTTAGTTGACTAAAGATGTTTACATTTCTTTTTGTGGTTTTGTGCTAAACTCCCTTCACTCTCTCTTTATTGCACTCTCTCTTCACTGTAAAAAAATAATTTCATTTAATTGTTTATTATTATCATCAACTTTTCAATTTGATTCCAGCTGATGCCGAATGCCATGCAGCCCAACAACATGCCTAACATGGGAAACCTGAGCAATCTGGGTAAGATCAATCAATGCAACACCTTATCTATCTTGAGTTTGTCAATAACTACACCTCTAGTAAAGGTGAATTAATTTTGTTGATTTAGTCATCTATATTATACCATGAAAAATGTTGATACTATACGTCTATCACTAACCTTAATAGCTAAAATCTCACTTGGATAGCCTCTTATTACCTTCATTAGGTTGGTTTTATACTTACTATGCTATTGTCACAAAATCCTGTTGCATCTAATGTAATGTCACGTTCTGGTTAAATGATGCCATCGTGCTACTGGTGTAATTAGATTTGAATCCTTTGTTCCTGGGTTTGAGTACAATGTAATGACAATGATCACTTTATTGTGTTGTGAAGTCTGAACTGAAGAGGATTAATAAACTAGAGGTCATTTGCCGATTATCCATTTATGGATCTCATTATTAGTTCACCCGAGCCAACCATTGGTAAGATATCCTAATCTTATTCGAGGTCCGTCCGTTTGTCAACATGGTTTTTCGTAAAAATATTTGTCCTCTAAACTATTTGGTATAGAAAGTTTGTCATTGGAACTAACTACTGTATGAACTGATTAAAATTTGTTGGTTCCATCAGAAATTTTCTGTTGGATTTGAGTTAATAATTATATTTTATATATATATATATAATATAATATAATATATGCAACATTAAGTTCATTTGAAATTTTCTGGAATCTAAGTAAGATTTTAATGAGAAGATTCTAATTTTGTGTGTTCTTGTGAATCATTCTGTAAAATTTTTTCCATATTAACATAATTTCGGGGTGGTTTAGCCTCTTGTTTGACATATATATGACAAATATTCACATCCAGCTGTAATTTTCTACCCAGCAGGGTCCACCGGCCTCTCTCCCCTGGCCATACAAAACCTCATTACAGCAGCCACCAACAACAGCAACCCAGGTATGAGCAGTTTTTCCTCCGATGCTGCATTGTGCCCCGGGTCGATTATACACGTCCCATTTTTGTTTGGTACGACGCATTGTGATGTTCCTTTCGATCGTTGACGTTTTTGTGTTTCGTTTTCTGTTTTCTCCTCGTTGTTAGTCACCTGTGCCGCTTGTCTTGGTCTACACTACCTATCGCTGTTTGGTGTCTGTCACGTACTATGGCTATTGTTCCGGTCATAGCGACTCAGCTGTACGACTTACACCACATACGAACAACAAATATGTAACGACATTGTTTATTAGTCTACAGAACTCTCACCAAGAAGTTCTCAACTAAACTACGAAGTAGCAATCTATAATACAGAGAATTTCTGCCCAAAAGTTATATATTTTTTATCGTGTTTATTTTTATTATGTTCTATTATATTACATTTATTCAGTGATTATCAGCCTCGTATATATAGTTAGGTTAGCCTTAGTGTGAGTCACTATAATAAATAAAATTTATTGATTGATCGATACCATTCCAAATGCCATTTATACATTTTGGTTTCGGTAAAGAGTAGGCCGGTAATGTGATTTTATTGCACAAACATATCTCGTTAAACATGCAGCAGAAACATCATAAACTTGTCCATTTTCTCTTAAAAGAATCATCACATTAAGCAATTGATTGCATTAAGTAAAAACCGATTAACAGTCCCAGTGATACATTGGATTTCTTACATGAGTCGTGTATTGCCGTGTATCGATCAGCCCCATCTGTAGGAAACACATTTCATGATTATTGATATACCCTCTCGGATCATATTGGTGTATCCGCAATATTCGCACGCAAACTTTATTCGATTATCGCCACATGTATATCTATCTATCTAGCGCGCGGAGATACGACGGGTGAATATCCTGTATTGCCCGTACGAGACAATATGCTTATGCGCTTATAGTGTTCCATTACAGCGAGATAATTAAAAACGCCGTGCGCCGCGTCGTATCTTCAGTATATGTCTGCAGATTTTAATTAGATCAACACACCATGGTATTAAATCATGCGTCGAGCTGTAATTGGCATCCGTCGAGTGTCTGGGACATGCCCTACTGCACGTTTCCACATTTCCAACGCAGTCTGTATGACATGGCGCTATGGGTAGCTGTCATCTGGTTTTGTAGTCAACGGTAATCAGTTCCCCAAGAGATCGTGCTGCGCCGTGGATGTAGTAATCGGGCCGCGTCCAAATTAAAACTGTTTCCTTTACTATCGGGTTATTTACTTTCTGTATCCGCATAATAATATATCATGGTTTATGTTCTGATGTAATCCACAGTAGACATTAGGCAATCTGATTTGAACCATAGACTAGTGCAATTCATATTGCCAGTCTATTGCTAAACTCACGCCATCTACATTACCAGTCCGGTATTGAACTTGCACAATGTACTACACCAACACCGTCCATATTATCAATACGGTGCTAAAGTCACGCAATACATTTCCCCATTCTGGTGCTGAAATTCCACTCCTTTCATATTCCCAATGTGGTAGGTGCTTTACCCACTGTGCTACAACGTGCCATTGGTGGCCCGAGCAATGTAGTTATGGGCAAGGTTTTTCTCCTTTGACATGGCGGTGTTATCGGCACTGTCTCTCAGCTATCTCTCCGGTCTAAGTAGTCCGGGCGGACAGGTTGTCCTTCCATTCACGCCATTCATTTCCAATGGTAACAGGTGGCTTACCCATGCAACACACACCGCAAAATCTGGGATTGGCCATAACTTTGTGCAACGAGACGAGCAGAGAAACATTCTTAATGAATGATGCAACGAAAAAAAATGATAGAAAAGACAATCGCAAGATCCTCACTATAACTTAACACCGCAATCCATCATATCATCAGCGAGATTATGAACATGGCAATTATTTTTCGCGATTCACTTGGGATTTATTGACTTATTGGAATAAAATGATTTGCCTATCGTTGAAATAAGAAAATGTTACGTTATATCGGATGCTTCATGAATGTACCTAGAAAATAAAATTGTTGTGCACTATCGTCATTCGTCCAGGGAAAACCGCAGTGAGACGATGAGGATTCGAAACAACTAATGAAGGCCACAACTAAAATTGATCAGCCACATGATACAGTTTTAGCACAAATGACACTCAATAACACAATAGTTTATATGATCATCATTTAGTGAATGTTAAATATATGATCTTATAATTTTAGCTCACCTGAGCGTATGCTCTCCGATTGGAGTTCGTCCATCTTAAAAATCTTTTCAAGAACCACTTATCGCAGAGGTCTGCCATTTGGCAGATATTGTCCGTGGGTTGGTCTCTTCTAGATTTGTTCATGGTATTTTGATCGCAGCTAGGCGAGGTAACTTATACCGAGAACCGCTTATCGCAGAGGTCTACTATTTGACAAATATTGTCCTTGGGTTGGTCTCTAGATTTGCTCATCATATTGTTATGGCATTAAGGGGAGGTATCTTATGTCGATGTATGTATTTTTACTTTAAAAATCTTTCTCGAGAAACCTTCATCGCGGAGTTCTGCCATTCGGCGTATATTGTCCTTGTGATAGTATCTTTCTTGGGGAAGCAGTTAGTCGAGTGGTAGGAACACTGGACTTGTAACAGAAAGGTCGCGGGTTCAAAGCTGCCCACCGGTCGACTTTTCTGCGATGATCCTCGGCAAGTCATTTATCCCCGATTGCTCGAGTAAACCCATCTCTAAAATGGTAGATGCTAGATATCATCCTTGGCGGGGTGATACGCGAGTGTCGAAGGTATTGTATATGAGCTGAATAGCTGCCAAAAAACTTTTCATTGTAAACTGCATCTGAAGGCCTTTATTGGCTGAGACTTGCGGTCCGTATTGTTCTTTACTTTACCTTTACCTTTATTTGTTCAGCATCTCATCATGGGAGCACTTTTTGATTTCAAAATCTTTATCACCATGTCCGCTCATTGCAAAGCCAATAGAGATGTGATTTCAGCCAAGGTTTATTCACACATCTGTCTTGTTTCAATATATTGGTATGGGTATTTTCAGTTCTCTTGGGCCTATTTTTTTGAGTTCAGGCAGTCTCCTTGTTGTGTTCTCGTTATAATATCAAGATGGCCTCCTTGGCCTTTTGTTTCAAACGTCTTTTTCTCTTTTTTCCAGGTGAGCGTCTTGAGGCCTCTTTAGCCTCTTGTTTAAGAGTCATGCGTCACATTTAATTTTATTGCACTTATACATAATACGTGCATACTGTCAAATAACATGCCACTTCTTAAAATGCTGGTTAACTTTGGGTAATATCTAGAAGAAAATGAAAAATAATGAAATACATTTGATTTCAAGTGCACTAATAACATCGCTGTCTAACACACTTTAAATATATCTCTATCCACTTGCCACTGAATTAGTTAAACCGGAACAATAGTTGATTATTTCTCTTTCTTCGGATTACAGCTGAGTCGGGTCTACAATTTTTGACCCCGGGTCCCCGTTCGCCAAAACCCAGGTAGACCCGGGTACCCAGTCATAATCCCCCAAAAATTAAAACCCTTAGAAAAATCGTTTTTCACGCTAGTAAAATCTCTTAAATATGCCAGGATTGCCAAATTGTGAGTTTGTTTAATGATACTGCATCGTTTTCACACATATTTAAATAGTCGCAATGTACGTGAATTAGGAGTGAAATTTAACCAGATAGATTAGCGAAACCGAATCTTAAACCAGGGAAGTGACTATACAATCATACGGAGTTGCGGCCCTTGATGATTACGGATATACTAATATACGTTAACTATTACATTACGGTAATTTAAAGAGACCGGCATTTCGGTAATTTAGACAGACGGGACTTTATGGTAATAGCGTGTCAACGACTCGGCAGCGTTCACGATGGATGGCTATTAAATAATTAATTTTGACGTTTCTTGAAATTCCAGCACGACCGAGACGTAGATATTTTGAAAAGAAGAATCTGTGATGACATACGCTACTACCCACAATTTTATTGATTTTGTAAATGATAATAGATGAAAAACGACAACTCAGAAACAATTCCACGGCTTTTTTATTTTTTCCTCAAAATGCCGACTGTCTGTTTGCGGGTACTCTGGTCTCGCATTTTAACCCGGGTAATGCGTCTCTAATGGGTACTCGGGTACCCGACTCAGCTCTAGTTCCAATTGAGTTTGGTTTTTGTAAGTTTTGTGAAAGTCACCCCGTTATCCAGTGTGTTTGATAACAGCATTACACATTAAATGTCAGTTCGGGCGATTTGTATCAGACCAACGTTGGTGACTGGTGACAGAATGCATCTGACTAGACGACTGACTATAGCCTTAGTTATACGTATTGTGTTTTATGTTACGACAAAGATGGCATCATCGTTATCTGTTACTATACACCTGTAAATTCATTCACGGATTTGGTTTTGTTCTCCTATAGAACTAAATTCAAATAGTCATTTTCAAATATCGGCAAATTATTTGAATGTTTTTCATATATTTAAAACTTGAATCGGACTTGTAGGTACATAAATAATAAATTACATGAACTCTCATTATCTGGAAATTTTTTTAGTGCCTTTATTGGTTATCATGTCATACATAGATAATACATAGTAAATTACTAATAAATTGTAAATAAAATAATAACTGAATACATAGTTAGGTAATGATATTCTACATGTACCCTCATGACCTCTGGGTTTTTATCGCAGTTATTGATCATCACCTGCGTAACTTAATAACTGATTAATGCAGAGTTTGTGTTTTGACCACCTAAACTTTTTCCGGTATTTCGAGGAGCCATTCGATAAATATCGGCCGCGGCTCATTGACTCGTGTGAATCATTTCAGTATTGAACCAGCTACTAAAGGCAGCTAACCCTGTCCCCAATAACAACATGCCAAGTATGTATGATGGCCTTTGTGAGGCTCTTTTGTGCTACGTGTCGCATCATCCTTCGTTACCTCTCTGCATTACCTCTCTGCATTCCACGTCCCGTGTTGTCTAGAACTTCGTATTCGATTTCTTTGTGTACCGCGTGCATGCTTTTATCGTGTGTTGTGTTTGTCCACGTTTAAAAGTGTTTCCTGCAACGATACATGCATATTGTTACCCCATAACAGTTCTTTAAAAATAACATTTGGACCATTAGACCATCGCAGTATTTTATTGTTTTATCCTTAAATGACTGACCTAATAGAATACCTATACAATATTAATGCCCGTAATACAACTTTTCTGGATAATAGAAAATATATTGTTGCCGTGGTGACAGTGTTACCATTAGATATAAATTGCATTTAGTACAAATTAACTACTAGTATCCAATGGGTACATGATTTTATGAATCACCTGTACATAGACTGGCACGTAGATATGTTTCGCAGGGTTTCTAATCTCATCTCGCAACCTTGGATTTATAGAATAACCTTTTCATTCTTTTTATGATTTTTCATCTTGTCATTTATCTTGTCGATAATGATGGATAAAGGAACAAATGGTAGCGCCTTTTGGAGACGACCAACAATTTATTGAAACGCGGAACTTTCACGTACACTAGCAATGCTTCGTCTGATGTATCAATTATAATCTTATGACTATGGATTCTCCGTGATCACAGTTTAGACTCGCTCTGTTGCATGAAGCTTCCTCCCTCATGCTGTCAAGTCCCGTAGCAATCACCGTAGATTAAACTGTGTCGTGGTACTGTGATTTCTGAGCGTCATTCATCATTACTACGAGACATTACACAGAACAGTACTGCGTAGTAACAACGATCGCAGAAATCTCTACATTTATCAGTCATGACTATTCGGAGATATTTTTTCGACGGTAGCTTGTAGTTAACTCGTAGCTATACACCATTGAAAAATGACTTGCTTTGTAAGCCTTGGTTATTACAATATTACTGAAGACGCTTCACCTGAATTATCATGGGGAGAAAATCAGCGAGTCTCATCAGATAGTTAATCTTCATTCAGTTCATTCATGCCACTGGTTCCTAATTACGACAGACTGCCAAGCCTACCAGTACTCGCCGGTGAATCTGTGATACGTGATAATTATCTATGAGATGATAGGATGGGGAAGGTAAATACCACATGAAACAGTCGCACCTAGAAGTGCAATGGTCAAGCCACTCTACTCGGCTTCGGACTAATGTAGTTAGGCGATTTAGTAATTTTTAGCTCATCTGAATGAATACGCCTGTCGTTCGTCCATTCGTTGATTCATCAGTCCAATGTTAACGTTTTCTTAAAAAGATCGACTAAAAAACGGCATACTGCAGAGTTTTGAGCTTAGGCAAACATTGTCCCGGGGAGGGTGGCCCTCTGATTTGTTTTGATAATATTATTATCCAAGCAATGGCAGGTAATTTGTGTCGATTAATATATTTTTATTTTGTTTCACAACCTTTTCTTGCCAAGCCCTTGTAGTTTGGCAGACATCAATTGTTAGGGGTATCGTCATCCGAGTATTTCTGCCAATGTGTGTATTTTTACCTTTTTTCTTGCTGTTAGATATTTTGGATTTCTACCCATTTTTGACCCATTTTCAACTCATTTTCGCAAATGCTGTTGATAGTTAGAGTTGATTTTGTCATAAATTCTTCTAAATAGGCCACCACAGCTTTGTGTTGACTGGGATGATATGGTCAGTAAGTGTAATTATTTCCATCTAGAAAGCAGTATACCATCAGTTATAGATACATCCGAGATGAAGTTGCTTGTCCCGCAATGTGTTGTTTACGGCAGGCAACATTCCTATGTAAAGTTTTCCTCTACCTTTCCAGTGACCTCTCCCTATAATGTTGTCCCAGTTGTCTGACTTTCAGTCCCCACTTCCTGCGGAGCGTTCTCTGTGGGCACCCTCGTACTACACCAGTTCACTTTGTCTCAGTAGTTTAGTTATTCTCACTAATCATTCATTCAATCTTCTTGATATCCAGGTGAAAATTTTCTTTTGCCCCTCATTTACTATTTATTGATAAGCCAGTATCTATTATGTATATATGTGTGCAGACACCATGCTGATGTAAGATAGTAAATCTTGTCATCATAGTGTAATACAGCCTTCATTATATATTTATATATATCGCTGGGTATAGTAATAATGATGATAATGATGATAATGCAAGTTTTTATTACAAGAGTTAAAAACTAAAATTTCATTGCAGGGCATCCCTATAGATATTATTTA
>WURV02168341.1:0-14644 GCA_011762755.2 Epimenia babai
TATAGGCGCCTTAGAGACATACTAGTTATTAGGGCGCCTCCCAAACAAATGTATTATTATTATTATTATTATTATAAATAGAATTTCTAGATTTGGAAGTACTAGGAGGGACTCTCGGTCGTATGCTTTTATCTCCCGATCACTGATCAAAAAGATGTTGCGTCCCGTTTTACAATACAAAAGCACGCGACTAATCCATCGACATAAGTCTGTCTACTTTAAGGATAGGCCCACCGTTAAGTCACATCAAGGTTTACATTAGATATCCATAATCTCGTTATACCAAGAAGCTTTACCGATTTTATTCTTATTAATATTTTCATTCTCGGACATATGAGTTATGTTATACATACTAGTTAAGATGTCAATAACGGAGTAAGACTGGAGAAATGTATATGACCACGATCATTGGATAGAAGGATACTTGTATTAAATTGACAACAATTTTCGTTGAAGTAGCCAAATATAAAATATAACTGCAGACAGTTCGAAGTTTTGCGTTGTGAGGTGACATGAGAGGTAACATTGCCTCGTATAATTGCTTTAAATGTTTGCATCATATATCAACCTAAAACGCAAAACAGACTGTCATGTATGCAACACGACGGTTCGATAGTGCACATGTTATTTTTTGTGCAACACGACACTTAGGGCAACTGGCGTAGTGGTTAGAGCGCTTGACATTGAATTCAGGGGTCCGTGGTTCTAATCCCGCTCTAACCAGTATACTAACTGTGGCGTTTTTCGGGCTGAAAGCGCCTTTAGCCGAAGGGAGGGCCTCAGTAGCCCTTGCAGTGTGGTTCTGTTAGGGCTTTTTCCCTCTAACGTTTGCTGTGCTTCAGATGCTCTATATATGATCTCTATGTCGCATACCTCCCCGCTATGTCGTCATCTCATTGTATATAAACATGGACCTATCATAGACTTAGCGGAGTGTGTGATATATGTAGTTCGTATGTAGACATTTGGAACCAGTGGCGTGAATGGAAAAAGGTCAATTGTTTGCCCAGACTCGGTGGATTTTTCACACTAGGTGTTTTCCCCCACCTGTTATAAGTGAGGCTAATCAGATTGTCGTGTTAACCACATTAATAGGCTGGCTTTGTAAAGGGCCAAGAATGGCCTATTACAACGATTGCTTCGGTAATCAGCCTATAAATACAATACAATAAAACATGGGGATAGCTCATTTAGCTCTAATACCTTTCGCATATATGATA
Organism: Epimenia babai; assembly: GCA_011762755.2. Lineage (NCBI taxonomy): Eukaryota > Metazoa > Mollusca > Solenogastres > Cavibelonia > Epimeniidae > Epimenia > Epimenia babai. The sequence continues at coordinate 1,221 of WURV02168341.1, forward strand.
ATTTTATATTTACATACATATATAGTGTCGAGTTCCAATTGCTGATCAGTAATCACGACATGCCATCGGTTAGTAACACGTGATAATTATGGGCTGGATACCGACACTGCCGACACTTATGTAACTAGTGTAACTTTCATCTTTATCAGTGTCGAGACGAGTCTCAATTACTGATCAGCTATTGGTGTGAATAGTTGCGTTGAGGAAATGTTTGTGTTGATTAAAATTAGAGAAAAATACGCTCGCATTTGAAATACAAGACATACCTTTATAGCTCATAGGAGCGTATGCTCGTTGAGCTTTTCTCATCGAGCATGGTACGTCCAATGTTAAAATTTTCTTTAAAAAAATCTTTTCAAGAACCATCTATTGGTGAACTTTAAGAATTTGGCAGATATTATCCTTGGGTTTGTCTCTAGATTTGTTAAGCATATCATCATCGGATCAAGGTGAGGTAATTTCTCGCGATGTTTGTATTTTGACTTTAAAAATCTTCTCAAGAACCGCTTGTCGCAGAGCTCTCCACTTTGGCATATATTATCCTTGGGTTGGCCCCTTTTAGATTTAAGCATATCATCATCAGGCCAAGGTGAGGTAATTTTACTGAAAAAAAATTTTCTCAACAAACTTATATTTCCTCAATGTTTTTAATGTTCCAGAAGATTGTTTTTATACCTATTTGGACTTTGGTTTTAATATCCAAATGAGTTTTTTTTGAGGCCAGGTTGGCCTTTTGTTTTAATATCAGAGTATTTGTAGGCCTCTTTGGCCTTTTGTTTTTTCCTTTTTTCATTTTTTGTTTGTATTATGATTTTTTCATTTGACAGCAGTTTTTTAAGTTTTCACTTATATTCTGGAACCTTAAGTGCTTCTTTTATTTGACATTTTTTATTCTTGGTTTTTTTTCAGTCTTCAGGTGAGCATCTTGAGGTCTCTTTGACCTCTTATTTATTGTAACAAATAAGTCTCGCCAATTGTTTGCTGATTTGATGCATGATTTTGTATAAAATTCAGGAACATGCATTACAAATTGTGAAACTCCATCACGATTAAATGAGAATCTCCATTATGATACATGACTGTATATGTATGTATAATATACGTATACATACATACGTGCATACATGCATACTCGCACGCACGCATATACGCACACATACATACACGCACACATACATACATGCAGAAATTCTATTAGCTATCAAAGTACATCATTGACCAATTGTGACAATGAGCAAAATGCATTAAAATTGCGTTCAATACACATTGCATTGTAATTTTGTCCTACTTGAATATCATTGTTGTATGTTATTTGTAAGTGACTTTTCAACAAAGTAAACATAGTTACCCGACATAGGGGCATACATTCCATATTTTTTTTGTTATGCACTTTTGGAAGGAATGGGTTCCATTTTCTTTGGTGACATCTTGTGATCCAGCTTATATGCCAGAGAGAATTGTACATTATAATCAAGCCTAAAAACACACATATATGAAATATGCATAATATGCATTATATGCATCATGATAGCTTTTCAAAAGTATAGTATTATATAAAGGTTCTTTTATGCTCATTTGATGTTTCATTCAATGTCAATGTCTGATTGTTAAATATTTTTTCAGTCTGTTCTAACAAACTACGACCTGTATGCATTCGGCAACAAGAGCTCTAATATCAGCTCCCCAATTGTCAAGTTCGATGTTAAGTCTCAAGACAATAAGGATGTTGCATTGAACGACCTGAATGAGCCAGTGGAATTCTTTATCTCAGTTGATAGTTTGTATAGATCCTCACTAATCATTTCAAATCATTCATATTAATAAAATTGTTTTATAATTTAAAGAATTACAATATAGTTCTGTACATAATTTGTGACTAAAAGTATTTACTGCAGATAAAAGCAGAATATAGTTATAATATACTAGTTTATAGTAATAAACCAATGCAGTCTTCAGAATTATTATTCGAGACATGATCATTTGAATTTTTTTGCAGTAGTTGCCTGCACTTTCACAGGTAATTTCATAGGAAAACAAGAATGTTTGCTAATCATATAAACAGTAAGACACATTATCCTTTAATGATATTGCTTGTAAAAGGCCAATGTGACATTAGCCTTGCTTTCGGCAATACCCTCATTCGCATTTAGAGCTTGTACAAATTCAATTCTTAAAATTCTTGTTAATGTTTTACTGCAGAGAGCAAAGAGGTGGGAGATATATCTCATCGTAATATCACAGTTCAAGTGGTGTATGACCCAACGACTAATGTCACCCATAAACTTATGTGGATTCCTACTAATGAGAACTTTTCACTGACCGACACACATGGCACGATCATTATATTGCGCATTCAACACTCATCGATAAAATTTCGTGTAGCAGTTAAGCAGGGCACAACTGCCAAGAGTCAAGACGAAATCTCTGTGGACTATATAGAAAAGTATGGATATGATTTATTACCCGAAGACAACGAACAGAGTTTTATGGAATATGAAGATGAAAAATCATTTACAGAGTATGTAATAAGTGTCTCGAAGGACAGAACGAAGTCTAATGTATACTATGGCTATTTTGCTCTTGTACCGAGAGATAAGCAGAAGCTCGATCTCGAAGTACTGGGCCCCGGTATGTGTATGGAGCACACTGATCAATGTCGATGGAAATACGTGAATGTCACTTTGGATATGCGTATTGAAGGCAAATCATGTCTCTTCTGGGATGATAAGACTGAGACATGGCTGGGCGAAGGATGTCGAGTAAGATTATTGTATATGATAGATATACTCTCATCATTCAACATTATGATAATTGTCACTTACAGTTTGTTATGTATGAAAGCATTTAATGGGATGTAGAAAACATACGAAATATTTCAATCATCAAGCATTTGCCGTGTATCACACTGCTCTCGGTGACGAGTGATGGAGATTGTACAGTGAGGTGATGACATAGCGGAGTGATAGCGCCATGAGATACAATACTCGCTGCATCTGAAATACAACTATTTTAGCATGATGATAATGGGGGTAGCCATTTAATGGTATGTGGTTTGATAAACAGCTGGAAAGAAATGCACAGAAAAACCTATACCTAGTCCCATCGGAGGTATAGGTTTCTTTCTGTGCATTTCTCCAACTATTTTAGTGCAGATCTCCATTCATAACCAACTGGATTTTTGTGAGCAGATGGAGTTTAAGGTACTCTTTCTCGAAAAATTCAACGGGTCATATTTCTTCTAGAATTTGATTCTTCTGATGTATCCACTAGGTTTTGTCCCCTGCAAATCAGTAGTATATTATTATAAATAACATGCTCGAGCAATTTTTAATTAAACAGTTTTTAGTAATAAAGTTTTTTACCCATTGGTAACACTGGAGGACAGACTCCTATTAATTCTGATCAAGTAAGCAGGCAGAAAGCATTTGATTCACCTACTTTTTGTGTTTATAATAAATCTATGATAGGTAAGTGATATGTACTCTGAGATGACCATTTAGTGGGAATACCAGCGCCAGTAGAGACATTACAAAGGCTACCTAAACCCCATAAGTTGATGGGGTTGGAAATGCTTTTGGCATGAAAAATTCTGCGGTTCGACTGGGCATAGAACCAGGGTCTTGTTAAATTTAATTTTAATGGTATAGCTGCAAAATCCTTAAATAATAAGTATCGTCAGAAACAAATGGTTTGTGAATATGGCTAGTTATATTCTCTAATAATTAAAGCGAGGTTTTATTAATATATTGAAGGGAAAATGCGGGGTTTTGGTGCTACTTTATAATTAAATGTCCATTACATGTACAGTATTGACTTGTTATATTCCTAAGATATTTTTAAAATAACCCATTCCACAACAAATCTCTCTCAATATTCAAGTATGAAAATCTTGCTCATTTCCTTCTGTGGAAGGCATGGGAAAAAATCCTTGGTTTGTACTGATTTGAACTCGCAACCTCTCACATGAAAGGCAGTGCTTCTTACCACTGCACCACTGGCGCTACATGGGGTTCAGCGTGAATTTGTAGTGTTAGTGCATCTACACATATCTTTTGGCTACAAAGATCTTGCTTTTAACTAATTATTAGCTCACCAGAGCTTATGCTCGGTGAGCTTTTCTGATGGGGCTTCGTCCGTCTGTCCGTCCGATGGCAACATTTTCTTTCAAAGTCTTCTCAAGAACCATTTATTGTAGAGCTTTGTTATTTGGCAGATTTCTCTTAGGGTTGGTTTTTTCTAGATTTGTGAAGCATATAATCAGACCAAGGGGATGTAATTTTCGCCAATTTTTTGTATCTTTAGTTAAGAAAATCTTCACAAGAACCGCATGTTGCAGAGCTCTGCAATTTAGCAGATAATTTTGGTGGGTGGGTCTCTTTCATATGTGTGAGGGATATCATTGGACCAAGGGGAGGTAATTTATCGCGATGTTTGTATTTTAACTTAAAATATCTTCTCAAGAATCGCCCGTCGCAGAGCTTTCTTTTTTTGGCAGATACCCTTGGGTTGGTCTCTCTTAGATTTGTTAAGCATAAGCATATCGTCATCAGGCCAAGGAGATTTTTATATGAGTAAATGCTGTTGATAGTGACCTTTGATCTCCAATTACCACAAATAAGCTATCTTTAAACTGTATCACTACACAGTATGATTTGTCAATTGATAGCCTGGATTCTAAAAGCTGGATACTTACCTTATGAGAAGTACTACGAAGATTTTGTAAGGACTCTGATTAGCAGACATGAATAATCAATAAATTGGATCAAGAATTTTTATGCTAGACCTGGACACATTCAGTAAGTAACCTTTCTTGATACTAATACTAAATTCTTAATTTAGGAATTGTATTAAAATTGTAATTGAAATTAGTCAATCTGGTTGATACAGTGACTGAAATTGTAAAATTGACTTTGTGCATTGTATCGAATATAATTATACGAATTAAGTTTTATCATTTGTGACATTTTCTCATATTTGCACCATTCAGTCCTACTTCTGAACGTTTTTAATGTTCCAGGAGTGTTTTTCTGGCCTCTTTGTCATTTTGTATTAATATCTTTGTTTTTTGGCGTTTATCTATTTTGCGACAGTTGTTTTTCTAAGTTTTCATTTATATTCACCCATCTTAAGCGCTCCTTTCACTCAACATTTTTTATCTTTTTCTCTGTTTTTTGTTTTTCTTGTTTACTTTTTTCCAGTAGTCAGGTGAGCGTCTTGATGCTCTTTGGCCTCTTGTTATAAAATTTTAGTTCAATCTATTGTTTATCATGTGACCCTCTATCTACTAAGTGTATGGATACTGTGTAATTTTCTGTAATCTCTGCATAAAAAAAATTATATAGCAAAACTATACATCAATTGTCCATTGTTTATATAATGCTTTATTTATTGATTAGTCTTTACCACATATATTATTTTGCTTTACAGGTTGGTAATCAGACAACTGTGAAGCAAGTCCATTGTCAATGTGACCATCTTTCATCTTTTACCAGTGGTTTTCTTGTGATGCCTAATTATGTTAATCCACTGGAAATCACCCTGTTCCTTACATTCTTTGATAACCCTGTGGTTGTGATGATGATCCTTCTTGTGTGGATGGTATACCTTATGATGATCATCATCATGCGACACATGGATAAGATTGATCAAACCAAGGTCATTATAATCATACCTAGTATTGTAATATATTTTTGGTGATGGGGGTGATGATGATGACATGGGCAATGCCCACAATGAGAAGAAGCAAATCAACTGATTTTTTGTGGTGTGGTTCTCTGTATCTTCCATATTGTCTGTTAGTCTATTGTAGTATGCACATATTTAGGCCATTTTGTGTAAATAATATATATAATTACTTTAAGATCCACTATGGCCTGACATTTGATTTGTCCGACAACAGTAATGATTATTTCAATCCATAATGGGCCCTTATGAAGTTCATAACTCATCAGCATAAATAATGCTGATATTTCATGAAATTTCTATCTGTTCGGCACTCGTATACAAGTCAGAACCATGGTAGTTCTTCCAAAAATCGATTTTATCCATTTATTGATATAACCCTTAGTACACTCAATACATAAAAATAATACTTCTGAATTATTAACTTACAGATTACCCATACTATTTTATGATGCTTTCTTACTTTTCAATACATCTTGTTCAATTATCTTTATCTGTATTACCATTTACATCCATTCTATCTGTTACAGTAGCATGTTTTTTTAACAGTCCGATATTCGGATAATTGAAGAGAGCAAGGAACCAACTCATACTTACATCATTGGCGTGTTCACTGGCTGGTGGCGTAATTCTGGAACCACTGCTAATGTATGCTTCTACCTCACTGGTACGGCTGGACGTAGTATGCGTCACGGACTTCAAGACATCGAGCGGCCCAGGTTCGAGAGTGGAGATGAAGACTGGTTTCTGCTGCGAACATCTAGACCACTGGGAACACTTCAGTATATCACTTTTTGGCATGACAGTTTCGGTGAAAAGCCAAGATGGTAAATCGATACACTTATTAACACATTTTCCAGTATTGCTGAATACAATTGCGTGATGATAAATGCGCATAAATAAATGAGAAACTATAAGCATTTTAGTCTGGCTTAAGGAAATGGTTATTATTAGTGTGCATTATACTTAAACGCATTATCTATTTTGCCTATTAATTGCTTGATAAAAAATATTTTTAAAGATGTCTAAAAAATAATTATAAACCTTGAATAGTCAATTGGATATTTCAATAATTACATTACGTGTAGTATCCTCAGGATGCGCAGTTGACATTGTTCACTTACATTTTTGTTATCACCTCTAATTTAATTGGATTTTATTTTAATCAGTCGTGGATTCTGTTATAAGAATAAGGTTTCTTAATGAATTTGACAGTGCAATCACAATTTTTATCTTGCAAACATTGCGCAATGAAATAACTAATCATACTCTGAACTGGGATTATTCTTTTGGACAGGTTCTTGAAGGAAGCCATCGTGAAAGACTTGGAATCCAATGAGACATACACCTTCGTGTACAATGAATGGCTTGCAGTGGATCGTGGTAGTTACAGTACAATAGCCACAATACCGGCCTTCACCAGCACGGAGATTTGTTCGAACCATAAGTATCAGTTTTGGTTGAACGCTGTTACTCAGTTGCGTGATGGACATATTTGGCTGAGTATCTTTGTAAAACCCCTCTACTCTACCTTTACGCGTGTTCAGAGACTGTCGTGTGGCATGACTCTTTTACTCACAGCTATGCTCACCAGCATCATGTTTTTTGGTATACCCACAGACGATCCTGCAGATCAAGTGTCTGCCCGAGGCTTCCAGTTTTCTCTCTCATCACTCGCCATTGGCATTCAAACTGCAATCATAATGTTTCCTATAAGTATCCTCACAATAACACTATTCACTAAGGTCAAACCAAGGAAAGAGTCTAAACCCCATCGTGCAGATCATATCTCTGCTACTTCCAGTGCAACTGCTAAACTCTTTACAGGTGAAGATTATGAGATGCCCAAAACTCTCTCCAAAAGTGTGAAAAAGAATTTATCAAACAATGCAGATGCCAAATGCATTTTAGAGAGTGACTGTGGCAGGGATAACAATGAATCCGCTAATAAATCTAATAATGCCAGAAATATCTCCAATAATGCTGATCCTGCACCGGATCTCTATAATGATCCCTGTCATGCTCGACGACAAAAGAAAGATAAACCCTCAAGGTCTCCAGGACATCACAAATCGCGCTCAACTCCTAAAAAAGATCTATTAGAACTACCAGCAGGTCAAAAGAGACGTAGACATGCTAGAAAACCTGCTAGTAAACAAAAGCCACAGGAACAAACCACAAAATCTAGATCCAAGTCAAAAATCAAGTCGAAATCTCGATCCAGACGACATTCTAGGACCTCAGATAGCATAGATGCGGAAGCTGTTGCCCGGCTTACCAAAGCCCACTCAGAGCGCATGCAGGCTACTCTTGAACAAATGATAAAGGAAACACAACAGTTGGAGAAGCCAAAACCTCCAAAGCGTGACTTTCGGTAAGATATGTGCAAGATATATAACATATTATATATATATGCGCAGTGAGCTAATGCGCTTCACCAAGTGAAAATCTGCCACAACCCCGAACTATTTGCAAGGAAAACAAACAATCCGTGTATAAACTGACTCCTCGGCAAATTCGCACCCAACCGCTTTGTCGAAATTTATTTTTGGGGGCATTCTTGAGTAGTAGAAGGGAATGAGATGGATTACAAATCCCTTTTTATTATACTATAATATTTATAAGCATGATCATATTATTATTGTAGTTACAATAACATCCAATGATAAAAAGAGGAGTAACCAAAACCAAACTTATTGGGCGCTACTTCCTCCAATATGAGAGAAGGGGAAGGGATAGAGAGGAGAGAGAAAATGTTTAATTATAATGAAAAAAAGTAATTAAGCGATTCACTATTTGTTCTTCTGTAATAAAAAATAAATTTGCTGCAAAGGGGGAAACAGAAGTAAAGTTCATGGTTGAAACGCGAAGCCTAACCTTGTCTACCTAACCTTGTAACCCTCATCCACAAAACCAGCGATTAAATAATTTTAAGTTCCATTTTTGTTGCTTCAAAGTATAGTTTTATTAAAGTTTTTTCCCCACATCTCTCTACCAATATTTAATAGGATGATGCCCTAATTTCATGTCATAATGGACAGTCGTACTAGTTCCTAGTGCCTATATGAGACCCACTATGTCAAAATCATTCTTGTATTATGCATTTGCTTAAATTGTCCACGCTTTCTATGACACTTTATTAAACCTTTCTTGCATCATTGACCATATTTTGTAGCCTACAGTGGCCAAATATGGGATAGAAACACGTAGGGTGTCTCTCGATCCAACAATGCAACTGTATCGCATGCTCGCTGAGATGGCACCCCTGTCGTGTTAAAAAATATAAAAATCTTAACCTCACATGTCTGGTAAAATTCCTTCCATCTAAAGATCATCTCTGTGACAATTGTCATTCATTCTTACACCAGGTTTAAAAAATGTGTGTGTGCGTGTGCATGCGCACGTGTGATTTGATATAGGCTAAATGTATTTACATGTGTTATTATGAGTGTGGCTACCACCTCAACTGAAATCAGGCGTATATTTGTTGTTTTATCGTTTCTTATGGAGAGTTGCATCTAATGGCCATACAGTCACACACACTGGATATTTCAGGCTACCTTGGTACTTCGTGTATGTGGCATGGTCTGTGTGTTTGGGTGCGAGTCTCGTTTGCTCCTACTTCGTCATGCTATACGGCCTCAAATTTGGTTATAACAAGTCTCTGGAATGGGTCGTGGCATTCCTTACGTCTTTCTTCACAAGTAATGGACTCACTCAGCCACTTAAAGTAATTATCATCGCATTAGTTATCACAATGATCCTCAGGAAGACTGCAAGTCAAGCTACCGAACAAGTCGGTCAGTTTTATTATACCTACCGTAACATTCTTAGCAGGATATCAAACATAATTCATATTTGCTAACTGTAAAATTTTAAAAATTTCAATTTTCAATAATTATTTTAAATAACATTCCCACTTTTCATATTTGCGGATTCGTAACAATCTCTTTGGCATAAAATTTTGAACAAATTACGAGATTTTCAGATGCCAATTTTGTCTTTTTATTCTTGCTATTTCCATAAAGACTGTTATATTCTACAATCACTTGCATTTTGTCATTCAACTGCCACATACAGATATCTAGGACAAACTGTTCAAACTGGGCATATGTACCTATGCAACGTTTGATCCATCTCTCACTACCTGAAACTTGAACATTATGCAGCAGTTGAAATGGTTATCAAGGGCAACCTGTTTTGTGTGAGGAACGAGTGTGAGAGAAGATCAGCATGTTGAAACTGCCGATGAGTTGATGGAGAGAGATAAAAAGACGTCATGCCATACACGCTGTTGTGAGCTGGATTATGAAAGTAATGCTAGATATGATTGGTAACCACCGGAGTGCACGAAGAACTTGAGTGATGTAATAGGCTTGAGAGAGTTGAAAGAGTTCATTGGCTAATAGGTGCACATGCATGAGATCGAGTGACTGTTGTTAATTTATCTGATGATAACAGATTGTGCTAACATTACTAACATGTCATAGTTGTGGTTTAAGGTAGTGAAGGATGGAATAAATGTTGCTTAAGTGGATACAGAGACTGTGACACCTCTGAAAGCCAGCACAGTTGATTTTGCAAGTTTTGCAATTAATCATAAAAATCCCGTCAGTGATTGAAAGCATTCATCCCATGATATATGATGATTTTTGGACCACTAGAGTATTTTAACTGTGAGATCTTAACTATATATATATTTTTATTTGTTGTCATTTCTGAATGTATTTTCATTCATGTCCTCCAGATGAGCAGCATAGTTGCGAGACCATCAGACTTGAATCCAGAAGACCTTTGGTCTCTCCTTGCTCTAGCTTGTATCTCGTCTGACGTTTTTAGAACAACAATGCATGAAACGTCATGTGTCCATGGGTTTTCTAGGTAGTTTTGTCGTGTGATTATATGAGGACTTCTTTTCTCTGCCGTGGCTGTGTTTCACAAACTATCTGGTTGATCTATATATTCTTTACCTGTCCACTATCTCCACTATCTCATCATCTCATTGCATATACTCATAAAGTATCACAGATTTACAATGCATACAATTTTTTTAGTCTTTCCCAGTATTATTTATTTTTGTGCAGGGCAGGGCTATCCTATTTCGGGTATAATTTTGCTTTATAAGTTTAATGTTTCAAAATGAATAAGTAGAAATTTACATATGATATGTTGTCAGACATAGAAAAAGCGAGAGCTCCCGGAGAGGATAAGAATTATCACGATGGTATCATGGCTTCATTTCAACCTCTCACTACTGAGCAACTATCGCAGCTCAAAGATCGCATCGTCAAACATTGGCAGATGAACGATCTGATCAGAGAACTGTTTTTCTACTTCACTTTCATTGCCGTTGTCATTATTGCGGTAGCTGGTCAGCGTGATATCACCTCGTGTTTCCGTGCATCAGAGTCTATCAAGAACATGTATTGTTTGGAAAGCACAGCAGACGAAGTCAGTGTTATGACGGTAAGGTTTCCGCACATACGCACACATACCCACACACACACTTATATCGCAAACTTATAAGAATAAGCAGTGAATTGTTATATGTAGCATGTTCCGAAAAATACATTTGCCCTTAACATAGGTCCCTTTAATTTATCTTCACATTTTTTATTGATACATAATATTACATTCACTTCACACTGCCATTTTAATGCATCGTGTAAAATCATACTGAAACAGCTCCACTATTGAAGACTCAATTATGACTTGTTTACAACCCTCCCACACAAATCCACTGTACTGTCTACCGTAGCAAAATGCTGACTTGCTGTGTCCTGGGTAAGGTCTTTTTTATCGGGCATAGCTGATCAGGTACACGTGCACTATATACTAGACAATAGTGGGACACAGAGACAACAAAGAAAAAATCTGGAATATACTGTATAAATAGGTAGACACTAGGGAAATGTCATTAGCAAAATGAATGTGGTTAGATCACTATTTTAGATGACCAACTATTGGTAATAATAGTAATAATAGTGATAATGATAATAATAATCAATTTGTTTTGGAGGTGCCCTCATAACTAATATGTCTCTAACGTGCCCCTATACATTTTGTGTGATAACGAATTATATTGTATAACACAATAGTAAGTACATATAAGTTAAATCATATCCTAACACACAGGTAAATGAAATGAAATTGATTTGTAGTGCCCTACCAACACATGACTATCAAAGACACTACAAATTTGCGGTTACTATGATTGACGAGAAATACAAGAAATACGGGGAATATCATAAAAGAATTTTTAGTGGATTTACTAAATCTGTATATTGCTATCTGAGTATTATATTTTATTGGCAATTTGTCGTTGATATTTGCAATACACAAATAACTCATATTGCTAGTTTATATTGTGTTTTTCTTGATCACACATTGCACATTATGACATGGATATTTATAAGTTAGTTTTTTTAGCCGCTACGGCTCCTATAACCTATATAACTGTGATTCACCACCACACATCCAACAAGAGTCTTAGTTCGCGTCGTTAATAAAGTTATAATATGCAGGTGCAAACAACCGAGGACATGTGGAGTGTCCTGACAAATGTTGTTTACCCAAACATGTATGCTAAATCTCAACGCGATGACAGCCATGGGATCAAGAGGAAGAAATATCGGGACAAATTCAAGCATAAGCTTCTCACAGCTGATGAAGTATCTATCGTTGTGGGGTTATCACGCATTCGTCAAGTCAGAGTTAATAACTGTGAGTGTCTTATAGATACGCATATCTTAATCAAGGATTGAACACTTTAGTCAAGCTATCAGAGCTCTGAGGTGTCTCCTAAACATCTTTGAAAAACATTTTTTATGTCGTTTTTTATGGGGTATACAACAATAGATATAATTAAAAAGTTAAATGATACCTGTAAGGAGATATTTGACTGCAGTTTTATACAGCCAAATATATGAAGGGAGAATTGACATGAGGTGATGTACCTGAGTTCCGGTGCACATCTCAAATCAGAATTTCAAGACAATCGAAGGTATTCATTGCCGACAGTAAGCAATAATATCAAAATGGGTGGGAAAGGTGTACAGATTAAGCTACTTTTATAGTAGTATACAACACACTCAGTTTGTAAGTTCTCTATGCAACCCTAGTGTGCAACTGTGCGGGATGTCAATTCTCCCTTCGCACATTTGGCTGTATAAAATTACAGTCAAATATCTCCATACCGGTAAGTATCATCTGACTTTGTAATTTTATACAACAAATATGCTTTCGGGAGAATAGACATGAAATTTCAAAGTACAATAAATGCACTCAATTCAGACCTGATTGATCATTTAGTGCTATATTGATCAATCACCAATGCTGCGATAATATGCTTATTTATGTAGTAATTTATTTGTATAATTATCGTGACTATTAACAATGCCTTTTTCGTAGGATCTTGCAAACATACGTTCATTAGCCCACCCGGCTTTGTTAATGTCTTCGATTTCCATGAGTTAAAAGAAATGAAATGAAATTTTATTGATTTATAGTGCCCTTTTAACACATGGCTATCAAAGACACTCTACAAATTTATAGTTGCTATGATTAACAAGAAACATATGGAATACGGTTCAAAATCGAACTCGGTCTTCCATGAATAAATTATAAGTAAAATAGGTATATACAGTAAGATCACATGTAAAGAAAATACAGTCAAACCTCTATTAAGCGGCCACTCACGGGAAGCACGAAAACGTGGCCGTTAAGACAGGTGGCCGTTTAAT
>WURV02168351.1:0-14642 GCA_011762755.2 Epimenia babai
TCAGTTTGTGAAATTTTTTTGTGTATATATGTATATATTTATGATAAAATATAATATACGTTATCTATGTACTTCCTAAATTTATTAGGATGTATTGATAAATCGCTGTGGGTATGGGTGGAAACTTTAGCCGTGGGTCTGGGTGGAACAAAATTGTGATTCCGAGACCAGTGGGTATAACGGGAATGGGTATAATGGGAAACACACCCCGCCCCGGCTGGCGTATGTTTGTCCTTCTGTGTGTTCCAATCCAGCTTTACGGAAAATAAAGAGATTAAATTAGAGATTAACATGAAATTATGTGAGGTCTGACACGGGCCAATGAGGGAATCACCATGAAGAGAGTTTCTCAGATTTCATAAGGATTTTAATAGAACTCTGGAGAATTTTGTAGTTTGTGCAAGACTGACATGGGGGAAAAGACTTGTAAACAAGTGCACAAATTAGGATGAGTCATCATTATTTGTGCTTCGTAGCTGCTTTAGCAGAGATACTGTCAAGTTAATAGTTCTTGGATGGAAAATAAACTATGTAAGCCTACATAGACTTTAATAAATTATAACCTCATATTTTACACAGTAAGCATCTTTATTAGGCCCAAAAGGTTGATGATAACAGTTAATTAGTTAGGTTCTAGATAGATTTCTCAAAGAAACAGAATGCATTTGAACGTTGCCTTTCCGATGTCTTAATTGCTGGCTTCTATAGTTGGTATATATTTCATTGTTCTAAAGATCATAGGGACAGTAAGTCATTACAGTATTTAAAAAGAGTGAGAGGTACATTAAATTTTGGATAAAATCTGGGTGAGAATCATACATTTTCCTGATTAATATTATCCAATTATTGTGGCAAAATTGCGTAATCCATGCCACGGTGAAGAAATAATTTCCATGAACGCTTGCGAAATGTCAATCAACAAGCAGACGAGTAAAGTGTAAAACACCGATGTGTTTGCAATTATTTTTTATAATGAAAGAGAATATAATTTAAATTAAACGAAAACAAAGCGAAATTTTTATAAATATATTTAAAAATATACTCGCACTAGTGATTATGGCCTGATTTATTGGTGTACGGAATCACGTAGATACATTCCTCCATTCTGGCGTCACCTGCTATATATAAATTAATGATCAAAACTGCATCAACGAGGAAAAAAGCCCCGTGTCTATAAGAATCGACGATAAAAATACCGTGGATACAGGCTTTTTGTATTATTATACATAATTTTAATATACAATTTCCATCCATCTATCAAAATGAACGAGGTTTCTAATGAGGACATCTTTTCGTCGTGTTATTATATAGCAAAAATAGTTGCATAATTCAATACGCTAAATAGTTTTGCCTGGGCTTTTCTGCATTTTTTGTGTCATGTAATCAGCCTAATAAGTAAAAGTAACCATTGTTAATTAGCCATAACTACGGCGATGAATGTCAAAATACATTGATAATAAATTTGTGGCCAAAAAATGCTAGGTCTCAACAAAGAAGGGTGCAATGAAAGAAATTTCTACTAAGTTGACCATTATTTATTAATGTTAATGTTATTATTATAATAATTTTTTTTTAATTCTGCCTATTACATTTTATAGTGAAATTAGATATTTGTGATTTAGTAATTTAATTCAATAATTAAATAGATTATGGAAATGAATTGTTAAATAATAAAGGAATTATTAAATTTGAAATCAAAATGAGATGCCGTTAATTGCATGAGGATGATAAATACGTCTCAATCCGGAATAGACTTAACGGTTTCTGATCTAATCCAATTGTACAGCGAAGACACTTGCTAACCAAGTTGTCTCATGGGTGGTGCCAACTTGCACGAAAGCTCATTATGGCGGTTCATCGTTGATCTCTTTGAAGCGATTCTTTCAATTACCAACCATGCGTATTTTTCGGTATAAATAAATAATTTCTGAAAAATTCCAACAGTTTGCCACTTGACATACAGATCGTACCGTTGAAAGTTTTAACAGACTTATCCCAGAGGGTAGAGCACTGGTATACTGTACTCATCAAAAGTTGAAACGTTTGAAAGCTGGCTTTACCTACTATGGTGTTTCTATTTTTTTCTATTCTTGAACGAGGTACTTCCTTCTTCCATCAACTGAGCCAAAATCAAGTACCAGTGAAATTCATGTGTGGCAACGGACATTGATATACACTGTGAAAGTAAAACTGAAACGCTTCATGGCCTCTCTTGCACACGTGTCTTCCTCGATGACTATGCAGACTGCAATTCGGTAAACTTTAAAATGCATTACTTTTAAACCAAAACAAAAATTATACCAAACATCGCTATTCAGCAAGCGCCAAGTGTTACTAAAATGTCGACCCACGCTTCTCACAAAGAAAGATGGCTAAATAATGGCTTTAGCTAACTCTTTGGTCAGAAGAGTCAATCAATAACAACGTGCGTCGAAAAAGTAATCACGAAGCAATGAGATGTGAATTATTAATAATACTAACAATCGTATTTGAATTGATCAAACCGAATGCCTTCGGGAAATTGCTCGACTTAATTCATAAATCATTAATCCTCGATTGATGTACAGGATGGAGAGGCAAGATAAACTTTTCTAAAATGTCAAATCTCATCACTGACTGAAGACTGGAAAAAGGCTTACAGTCCACTTCAGATATCGTACGAAAAGAAATAATCAGCATTAGCAACACCCATTGATCATGGCTGGCGTCCGTTGTCTCATATCGCAAACATCTATCTCTAATCTTCCTTTGTAAACTCTTGATGATGAACCAATCAATGTTCTCACGTTTTGTCAATCTTTTTCAGCGACAGTACTTATATTATAGTTATTTTTTCCAATCGACAACTATCTATTTTTTTCCATTATTTCTGCGCTTTTTCCTTAATGGATTACATAAGATAGCTTCGGATAATATAAATATTGTGCGTGTATTTCATGAAAACCTATTGCCATTGTACTTAATATGATTGTAGATAATGTACATGTATAAATAGAGTAACAGCGACATTACAGGCATAGGTTATTCACAGTGTTTACTTGCGTAAAGTGTGTTTGACAGCTAAGCTGAAAAGAGTACATCCCAGATGAATTAAGATAATTTGGTACAAAAATTCAGGCGGCTTACATGAATGGTTCAAATTTCAGAGATATTCTCCCAAGCAAGCGACAGCACATGAGACGTGCGCTGACAGACTGCGAGAACTTGCTTTTGTCTATGGCCAAAGGCAGCAACTGTAACAAAATGCGGAGATATAGTGTATCTATGTACAAATAGAATATCAACTGCTTTATTATGCTAGCTTAGACTGTGGTTACTACAATGTCACTCTAATGATGGTTGGCCTTATTAGTTATTAGAGGCTGAGGGGCGAGCAAATCCCGGTCAGCCCATGGGGTCTGGGTAACCCTTGTAGTGTTGTTATGTAAGAACTTTTGCCTGACATTGCTGAATTTCCGATAGTGTCTGTCTGGTCTCCATGGCTATCATTTGCTGTTTGAAACCAGTCGCGTGCAGGGACAAAGCCCAGACACCGTGGTTTTTATTACGGTGTTTCCCCCGACACAATAAATGAAACCAACTCTTTTGTTGTGGTTACCACTACCCACAGAATATTTAGATTCCCTTAATAAGGCCAATAATAGCCCAGACAGTGAGTTAATCCGAGCTTAAAGCTCCATTCATCCATAGAGTGAGGCCATGGGACACACTCCTCTAGATCTGTGATGATTATGTGCAGTCACAACGTATTAAAGAGGTTCCACCGATCAGAATCCGAGAGATTCCACAATCAGAATCCACAGCATGAGTCATAACACTGATTCACGTGGTCGCAAATAACCAAATAATTGACTAAATAAATTAAAGGTCTTGAAAGAGGTATTTGGATTGTAGATTTAACTTAACAGGATGTTGCCACGATGATTTTCACATAGCTGCAGAGAAATAAACAAAAAATCTTCATTCTGCATGTTTCTCAACAGTTATCCAAAAAACCGTACTGGCAACGTACTGCTAAATTAAAAACACGATTGGCAAAAAACGTTTATGCCAAATTGTAAGGAAATTATTTTTTCCAGTGCAGACTTTTTTGTAAATTAACTTACTTGTTTGTGAATGACCTCCTTGGGCAGTGCGTCAATAACTTGCAGCAATGTATCCATCCATGCCGACGATACGTCTGCAAAACACGCGCGATTACCAGCATGAAGTGGGTCTGACAATGACACTGTGGCCTGTGCGCCAAATATGGCTCTTTTTCTCTCATTATCTGACTCTTCCAAAAACTACCCTTAGTGGAAACTCATTTTGTTCATAGTGCAAGTTCAGCCTTCCTTCACTGTCATTTGGTTGTCCTTAGATATGTAAAGTTTTTGAAATCATTAGTCTTCGCTAATACCTAACAGTAACTGGGATATCATTATCATAATGGTGATAGGTTTATGAAATGGTAGTTAGAGCATTTGGCTCCAGAGGACCCTAGTTCAAATCCCGCTATAGCCAGTATACTAACTGAGGTGTTTTTCGGGCAGAAAGTGCCTTAAACCTCTGTGCCCATGGGGATCTGGATAGCCCTTATACTGTACTTCTGTTAAGGCTTTTTCTTTTTGATGCGACTGCTTTAGATGCTGTATGGATGGTCTCTATGTCGCTTACCTCCCCGCTATGTCGTCATCCCATTGTAAATAACCATTAACTATTAAAGACTCAGCAGAGTGTGCGACATATGTAGCAGGTATGTGGACATTTGGAACCAGTGGCGTGAATGGAAGATCAACTGTCTGGCCAAACCCCTTATAAATGAGGCTAATCAGTTTGCCATGTTAAGCATGTATTAAGCTGGTATTATAAAGGGCCACGAAAAACCGCCACAATAATTACCTCAATAATCAGACTATAACTAACAAACTAACAATTACGATGTAATAGAACTTATTTTACATTTTATTACTGTGACTTTTGCTACGAAATAAAAGTTGTTCATGTAAAGCAGAAGTCTTAAGTTTTCCAACAATAAAGGTTTTACAGTAGGTAGAAGATCATACAGTGAATCAGTACAAGTAGCCCATATATACACTGGGAGAGCATGCAAACAGGAATCTATGAAAAGCTTATATATGATCTTTTAGATGGCTGTAGTGAAGGTAATAGACCATTTGATCGTGATTGGTTTCTATTGAGACATACATCGTCAAGTCAGACAATAGATGCCATTGTTTTGTGTGTGTATATATATATATAATATATATATATATATATATACAAATGTCGGGGAGTTCAGAATATTAAAATAATAGTATTAAGTATTTTATTACATGTATATCAGCATTGACATTGTGAAGCATTAAGATGTTTTCTCTAACATATGTCATTAGGGGAATAAACACCCACCTAATACATATTGATTTGGCCTTATTTATATAATGATGATGGAAACCCTTTTACGATGTTTCCTTTAATAGTTCCTTACACTGATGGGAGTAATACCCACCCACCTGATTAACAGTTTATTACTAGTCATATCCGGTTTATGTATAAATGAAGAACAATATTACTTCTTCATGCTGCCTCACCGATTAAATTCTTCTCGAAGGAGTAAAAATAGGGATAAGTTTTAATTGCTCGCCCACTTTTTATTGTATGTCATTGGCCCTGAGCTATTGACTTGATGAAATCAGTACACTGGAGGATTGGAATGCTCTACACCCAGGCCTCCGTGTACGTATTATCTAACCCCATCCAAACTGATGTATCTTATCGAAATCTTGCTAATAGGAAGGCTTTTCATCGAATGGAGAAAACAACCTGTCATTAATAAATATTTGTTCCACAGATAATAGCAAGCGCACACAAAAGTGATTTTTCTACGTATTTAATATTTATGTAATGCTATACGCGTAGGAAGACTACATTCTACGAAAGGTAAAGAAGGAAAACGTTCAACTTGAACAAACAATTCTACTGCTGGGTAGTTCTGCTCCGGTATGCGAGAGTTCCTTCCTCATGACACGTTTTGAATACTGATGGCAACGTCTCCCATAGCATTTACCTCTGTATTTCTTGTGCAAATAATCCTTCCCAGTGAGAGGGTCGTTTAGAATATTAATGGCACAACCTCTCATGGCATGTACCTCTCTAAATCTTGCACAAGAGTTCCTTCCCAATGACAGGATTATGTTTCTATGTATCAGATACTGATGCTCGTGTCTCTCATGGCACGTACCTTTCTAAATCTAGCGAAAGAGTTCCTTCCTAATGACAGGGCTATCTTTTCGATACTGCTGCTAGTGTCTCTCATGGCATTTACTTGTCTACATCCTACGCAAGAGTTCCTTCCCAATGACAGGGCTATCTTTTTGATATTGCTGCTAGTGTCTCTCATGGCACTTACTTGTCTACATCCTACGCAAGAGTTCCTTCCCATGACAGGGCTATCTTTCAGATACTGCTGCTAGTGTCTCTGATGGCACTTGCAGGTCTACATATTTCGCAAGAGTTCCTTCCCATGACAGGGCTATCTTTCAGATACTGCTGCTAGTGTCTCTCATGGCACTTGCTTGTCTACATCTTGCGCGAGAGTTCCTTCCCATGGCAGGGCTATCTTTCAGATACTGCTGCTAGTGTCTCTCATGGCACTTGCTTATCTACATCTTTCACAAGAGTTCCTTACCATGACAGGGCTATCTTTCAGATACTGCTGCTAGTGTCTCTCATGGCACTTGCTTGTCTACATCTCGCGCGAGAGTTCCGTCACCATGATAGGGCTATCTTTCAGATACTGCTGCTAGTGTCTGTCATGGTACTTGCTTGTCGACATCTTTCGCAAGAGTTACTTCCCATCGCATGGCTATCTTTCAGATACTGCTGCTAGTGTCTCTCATGGCACTTGCTTGTCTACATCTCGCACGAGAGTTCCGTCACCATGACAGGGCTATGTTTCTATGTTTCAGATACTGAGACCATGTCTCTCATGGCATTCCCTGCTCTTCATCTTATCATCTCACTGGACAAAATAATCAGTGATCTGATGACACTCAGCCAAGACTGCAACATTGTGTAGGCTGTCTGCTGACATTTAGACCCAGTGGCGTGTATAAACGGAAGCCAACCGTCTGTTTAAAATCAGGATTTGCACAAAGGTGATTTCTGCCACCGTATTTTACTAAGATTAATATTCACCGATATCGTGATAACCATAGTCTAAGCTAGCTTAGTGACAGAGAAATAATAGTTAAGAGAACGACTTAATCGTTGCCATTCTGTGCATACATAGACGCACAGGTGCGTACTGAGGAGAACCGAGAACCTTCTGAGAGGGAAGAATATACCTGGGCTGGCACTGAACATCATATATAGACGCACAGGTACGTACTGAGGTGAACCGAGAACCTTCTGAGAGGGAAGAATATACCTGGGCTGGCACTGAACATCATATAATAATTGTAGTGCATCGGGATTATGAGTTCAATCTATCAACTTAATGAATCAAATAGCTTCACAGATAATTTCTGCGGATAAAGGGATGCGCGGACAAAGGAAATGTATGAAGCAGGAGGTAGACTTGATAACATCGGATAATGACTGTTTAAAAAGCATTAAGTGTCTGGTCTGGTGCTAGTGGCGAAAATTAGTCTTTAGGGATATAAATCTGGATTAATGTGAATGTAACGGTAATGCTGTGAAGACAGCTCTAATGTTATTGGCAGACAGATAGTCGTCTACGCATGGAGCCTTGATTTCTACCCAGTGCTGCTGATAAAGTCAAATAGTCTGTTTTATTAGTGGTCCCCATACCTAGTTGAGTCAACATTGACCGACTGACACTCCTGTGTATTGTACGTTGATACCTCAGTTACGATGCTATTATCTTAGCCACCCAAATTCTTAATAAAAGGTGAGGGTGGTTGAGGGTTAAGGGGACCCATTTTTATACAGTATCTTTTATCTTCAATTTGATAGCTATGTCTTTATTGATCAGGTTATATAGCGATCTCATATTTGTCTATAACATGAAACTTATGGGCTATTGCTGATGATGCCATATTGTAAAATAAATTATTGAAATAATCTTAAAATTTGTCAGTTTTTTTAATTTGAAGAATTCACACATGAATTTTCTCTTTTAATCATTTCAACATAAATCAGACTTTGGCAAGGTCAGCAGAGCATTAGAGTTCAATATATATAGAAATGTGATGGATACTTTGAAAGGTACCAATGTCACAATATAACGCGTACCGATGTCATGAGATGACAAAAGTACCAATGTCACGAGATGATGCGTACCGATGTCATGAGATAACATGTAATGACCAAAGTACCAATATCACAGGATAATATTAAATAAAAATACAAGTTATTCATTCGGTCTCTAAAATATCGTAGAAGTTGATACTTATTTAATAACGAATTACTATATATCTATATAAATAATGTTTGTACCATACGCTATACAGGAAGAGGGATATATTATCTCGCGACCAGCCTCTGTCCCATCCACAACGGTGACTTATTTCTAACCCTGCTCGGTTACTCAAACTAAATAACAATCACGGCGATCACAGAGTGGAACTCATGCGAGGCCTAATAAAACGCTCGGTGCGTGGGGGCTGATAATACCGTGTGTTTTATAGCACTTACGCCTGCACTATCTCGTCGTCCTCTCACTTCCTCATGGTACATAATCATCAGTCACCTATAACAAATTTACCGGAGTCTGCGACATGAATGAGCAGGTCTATGGGGATTCTGAACCAGTGGCGCGCGTGGACAAAGGTCAAACAAATGAGGCGAACCTGGTTCACTGATATCGTAATATCACGGTGCAGGATGGCTTTATAGAGGGCCGAAAATGGGCTAATCTCAGTCTGGGTAAAAATAGTTCCGTTCCAGTAAAAGAACATGTGTTCGCATCCCTGATGAAATTTGATGAATAAAAAACCCAAGAAAAAATTAAGTCGTTAAAATGACAATGATGTAAAACAAAATTGTCTCAATGGAGTTCTAAGCAAAACAAATCATAAAGTTAAATCAATATTTCGCATTAATATAGAAGTAACTGGAAAGCGAACCTCCAAGGCAATCCATTCACCCTATGTGTCGCATTTCAGAAGTTTTCTTATGAAAAGCAAGGCATTCTTTTAATAATAGTCTCATAATTACATATTATTAATTCTAAGACTTAACAAGAACATTGCTATTCAAGCTTAACTGCTTAACTATTGACAGTATTTGAGTAACATAATATGGCCATCTCCCGATTATTTATAAGATTTCGAGAAAAATTTTGCATCGTGGATCACCACCAGAATTTAATCATTTGCTCATATATCAACACTGGCAAATATAACTCCCTTGGTGTAAGTATTCAGTCATTTTTAATAAAATTCCACAATTATTCCTAAATATTCATAGGTTACTGGATAAGTATTGCGATTATATTTTGCGCTTCCCCCAATAGTTTCTTTTTCATAAATCAGTTCATGTTTGTCTGTAATAAGAGTAATGTTGTAACGGTTAATCGATAAAGTTTTTTCAACTGTTACGGCTCTAATCCATAATTCAGAGACTATTCATTTGTTGAGTTTGTGTGCAGGTATGGTTCACCGGGTACATCTACCCCCTCAGCTCGACCCTCGCGATCTATATCATTCAGGTCACAGCACTCACGACCGATCAGCGTAGAAACGCCAATCAGTGAAATGAATAACCATGCCTCGCTGTTGGGTCTCCCTCAAAATTTCCATCCCTCTCGAGAACAGGTTTCCGTCGCCGTCGCGTTTAACTTTATTACCACAAATAAATTCGTGATTCTCTAAACCGCGTCGCGATGCGCATATTGCATATGGATGATGGCATAGTGGTGAACCAACTACGGAGGAACATTAATGAAAATATCCGTCGCTAGGGTGAATTACACGCGAAACATCTCGACTGAAATTACTCAGTTCTTCTGTTACCTCTAATAAGCTATATAAAGAAAATTACTAGCAGTAAGATGGTCTGTTCTTTCCATAAATATCTCAGAGGCAATATCTTGACTGTGACTACATTAAGTTTTCTACTCACCAGGTTAATTGGATTTATGTACCTGTCAATGCAGTAGTGCAATAGCAACAGGTAGTGAAACATTCTTAAGAAAGATACTGAATATACGTAGTCAGAAATTTCCTCAGCATCAAAATATATTCGAATATTTCAAAACTGAGAAACAAGCAAAAAGTCATACCAAACCTTCCTACAACATGTGAGACAAATACCTGCTCAGGTTTCCAAATACTCTCTAACTTAAGATGACCAAAAATCAATGAAAAGTGGGAATTAAAAATAAGAAGACACTAGTAATGAAACTGTTCTAGTCTAATTTTCCCTAGTAAACAGAATAATCACAGCATTACAACGTCTTTCAATGCTCTGCACTTGCTTTGTGACAAAGAATTTGGGAATATTCCCGGACTCCTTGAGAAGGGTTCGGTAAACTCGATGAAGATATCTGGTTGGTTGGGTTGAGCTGATATCATTACGGTACCTCAGCTGTAGTCTATCCCTAGCTGGTTTTATCAGATTAAGATCTGGACAATGTGCAAGCCAATTCATTCTTTCGATTCCGCAATCTTCAGGATCACTACAGACAGCCGATAAGCAATGTATAGACACATTGGTATCTATTAGGATAAAAAATTCAGAAAGACTATGACAATATTTCTATAGTATCTAAGATAAAAATTTACTGATTTGATTTGTGAGATCGTGATGTATTTTGAGTACCATATTAGGGGAGTAACTTTACGAGAAAGACAATATGAACTACATATTTATTTCAAGTCAAATGTACAAATGGACTAATTCGGATATTTCACTCCTACCTCAACACCCCCTCCCCCTCACCTGGAAGCAACAATTAAGATTTTTAGGAAAATTATTTGTGCGTACAGGAATGAGACATTTTGATATAGTACTCCATGACTCTCTGCATTGATCTATCAAACACTTAGCCTTTGTTCATAATAAAACCAAAATTCATCTGGTTAATTCGCAAATGAAACCATGAGAATTGGAAACATTAAATAATCCAAAGTTTCACAGAGTAAAAAAATAGCCAATCAATCCTATTTTCATATTAGTATAAATTTGAGCACGAACGATTGGGTATCGACACAACCCTACACTTAAGGCGCCATTTCAATTGTCCTGTCGCTGTTGTCACTGTCCCTGCAGCCTGCAGTGACTAGCTACACGATGCAATGTCTGGAACGGGGCATATTACAATATAGTATCTTTTTGTGCGTGGTCGTTGAACGAGCAAGCTGTATCACTATCCAGTACATTCGAAAATATTAAGATTTCACCGAGAAATGACGCTGAATCTGACTACAATAAGTGAAAATTGGAATTTATTTGGAATTTGTGACAAAACATTGAATTGTATATAATAGTAGTTACACTATATGGTCATGTGAATTGCCAATTGATGATGAATTTTTCATGTCTGATTTACCGATTTTACTGTATATTCAAGGGTATACACTAATGAATATTGCGATAACTAAGGGGTCTTCACAGTTAAATAATGCAGAATGGTGTTAGTGTTATCGCATACGTTGATTGTTATTGCTGCTTCTGGGGTGGTTCGTGAGACAATGATGATCCAGCCACAATAGTCGTTAGCAAAGTTATCCCAGTATGTTAATGTCCAATCACCTTGATGGTCATTGACCCGTCAGTAACTAATTGATCTGGATGGTCATCAGCTTATTGACCTGTGAGGTCAGTAAATACTGTAATTGATCTGGGTGGTCATCAGCTAATTAACCTGTGAGGTCAGTAAATACTGTAATTGATCTGGATGGTCATCAGCTTCTTGACCTGTGAGGTCAGTAAATATCATAACTGATCTGTGTAGTCATCAGCTAATTGAACTGTAAGGTCAGAAACTAAGCGACCTGTAAGGTTAGAAATGGAGGAGACCCATAAGGTCGATACGAAACCAACCTATGTGGTCAATGTGGAATCATTCGTCTATAAAAGCAGACCCGACCTGGGTAGTGAACGGAAAATTGTGGGTGTATTAATGGCAAAAGAACATGTGGGGATCAAGTGACAAACAGATGACGTGGCCATTGTGAAATCAACTGTCTGTTGACCACCGAGGTCAACAGTGAATGGACGTACCAGGTGGACACGCAATCATCGGTCTGTTATCTATGAACGCTGAACTGACCTATATTACCATTATATTGCATTGGTATATTTTTGCTACATCCCGTATATTATTGGTATATTACCGTTATATTGTATATATTATTCTATGTATTGATTTTGAATATAAGAAAATCTAGCAAGTAACGTAATGCTATATCTATTCAAAGATGTCCAAAGACCAGATAAAATGGTTACGTCAAGAGCATATTATACTCTATATACAATCAAAAGGAAAAGGCTATGATCTTGAAGATACAACTGTAGTGCCCCCCCCCCAAAAAAAAGAAGAAAAACAAATCAAGGAGAAATTAGAGATAGATCCCATATAGATTGGGGTTAATTTAATGATGTTACTAATATTATTATTATTATATATCTGGTAGTTTTTAATCAAGGCAACACAAGGCCGTCTGCGACGCGGAAAATCGCAATGTAGTGATGTTAATAAAAAATAACGCATGAACTGTCGTTAAGTAGGGGAGATAACTCGTGTTGTATATTTCGTATCAATAACAGTTGAGCAGACGACATTTGACGCGGTACAGACAGACATCTGAAATATGATTCGCTTGCGTTAATTGCTCAGTGGATTATTGGCGACACACATTTGCACGAACTACACTGGATAAAAATTAAAAAAAAAACTGTGATTATATCATTTATGTACGGTGCTAATGTATTATATAAATAGGCGAGATGAATGAGGCATGCATTGCCCCAAACTAAACTATAGTAAACATAAACAGCATTGTTTTCAAAACATCAACACGGTTCATCAAGTGCATTATTTCTTAAACTGATAAATTTCCATTATAACATTCATGAGAAATGATGTGAGAAATCATTTCCTATTTTTTGTTGAGAGAAATACTTTAAAATAGAACAATAGAAATGACACAAGTAACATAATTAACGATGATTTATAATAGTGATTTCTACATGCTTTTAACAAATAATAATACGCGAAAACTTCTGCAAGATAGTCCTTGTATTTATCGTTAGCCGTATCTGTATATATCGTTAGCTGTATCTGTATTTATGATTAGCCGCATCTGTATTTATCATTAGCCGCATCTGTATTTATCATTAGCCGCATCTGTATTTATCGTTGGATGTATCTGTATTTATCGTTAGCTGTATCTGTATTTATCATTAGCCGCATCTGTATTTATCGTTGGATGTATCTGTATTTATGATTAGCCGCATCTGTATTTATCATTAGCCGCATCTGTATTTATCGTTAGCGGTATCTGTATTTATTATTAGGTGCACCTGTATTTATCGTTAGCTGTATCTGTATTTATCGTTAGCTGTATCTGTATTTATCATTAGCTGCATCTGTATTTATCGTTAGCTGTATCTGTATTTATCATTAGCTGCATCTGTATTTATCGTTAGCTGCATGTGTATTTATCATTAGCTGCATCTGTATTTATGATTAGCTGCATCTGTATTTATCATTAGTTGCATCTGTATTTATCATTAGTTGCATCTGTATTTATGATTAGCTGTATCTGTATTTATCATTAGCTGTATCTGTATTCATCATTAGCTGTATCTGTATTTATTATTAGCTGCATCTGTATTTATCATTAGCTGTTTCTGTATTTATTGTTAGCTGCATCTGCATTTATCATTAGATGTATCTTTATGAGACAAGTCGCGAGTTCGAAGGTGCACGTAACAGAAATTTTTTGCGACATGATCTATCAAATGAAAAAAGCTGAAATTTCTGTGCTTGAATATTTAGAGAAGATTAGTCAACAAGCTGGTTATGTTATCATTCTTCAGTATATAGTAAAGCAATTGATAAGGCGAGTGTGTGTGACATTTACTTTCGTAAATGAGCTCTATTATTAAAAAATCTCACTAGAATCTTGTTTATTATCTAGATTAATCTAGATTAATACATACAGCAAGCACAGGTGTATAAATTGTTTCTTTCTGTTCGAGAGACATCGATACATCGACCCACACAGTCCATTAAAGAGTAGTTCATACAAATCCATCTACCTGATGATCCGTCTCAGGAACAATCGTTAATTTACACATCGGCCAGTGAAGCGTATCATTTACATCATCAAATATGAATGGATATTGATCGACATTCTCGCAAACAGAACGAACTCAAAACGAAGCGTTTATTAACGTGTAAAAACATTCACGCAGTAATAATTTATAACGGGACATTGACGGGATAACGAACATTGTTTAATGACAGGTGAACGCTCAGGTAATACACTTTGTCAACCGGAAAATCATTGAGATATCCAAGGAAGCGTCAGCCCACTCTCTTAATGGCTCAAAAAATTGCACCTTCAGCCAAAACTAGAACCTGTAACTGAGAGATTGTGAATATATATCCAGGGCATGAAATTTATGCCGGCACTAGGCATTTTGCCGGCATGCCCTGTCTATTTGCAGGCTAGCCCTATGTAACA
>WURV02168362.1:0-14641 GCA_011762755.2 Epimenia babai
CTATGGGCGGACTCAACTGGTCCATGTAGAGGGTAATTTAACAGCTCAACGATACTGTGACGAAATACTGCGCCCACACCTGATTCCGTTCATTGACAATCTTCCAACAGGACAATGCCCGCCCCCATAGTGCTCGATTAACAAAAACTTTCCTCATCGATAATGACGTGGATGTCTGACCGTGGCCCTCAACATCGCCCAACCTGAATCCCATCGAACATCTGTGGGACGAACTATACCGACGCGTCCGTTACCGCGCGATTTCCCCGCAAACGTCACCCCAACTTCTCGATGCTCTTCAAGAATGGAACGCCATCCCTCAAGACGTCGTGCGGACCCTTGTGCAGTCGATGGGACGTCGATGCCAGGCTGTACTGAATGCCCGAAGAGGTCACACTCGCTACTGACCAAGTGAAACCTGTGACATTTCTATTCACGAAGTATCAGCCATTGTAATGTTGGTCATATTGGCATAAATAACGTTAGTAGATAACCTTGTTCGCGTCTTTTTTGTTCAGTATATTTACAAATTACTTACACATACTTTGTCGTATAAGTTGCAATTGACATAGCTTTATGTCGATAAGATCGATTAGATAGATATCGATTACTATCTCGACAAGATAAGTTTATCCCTACCTATATTTGTACCGCATCATCTCCTTGTGTATTCAAAAACATGCTTGAGACTCACGTGTTGAGTATAGAGTACTAATTTTTTTATCACAGCGATATTACAGCTAATTTTTAATGTACACTAGAATGTTTATACCAGTGTATCGAGACCATTCATTCATCCATTAATCCGTTCATCCGTCCGTCCATTCATTCATTCACCTTTTATTATTTTAGTTGATATTCCTTAGCTATTTTACTATTTCATTACCTAACATAACTTTCCATAATACGTATGGTGTGCATGTGTATATTATGTCTTGATAAGTAGACTACTGACGTAGTACATTTACTGGCATAAACTATTCGGAGTTTATTTTTTTGTCACATGTTGAAAACGATTGAGAACAATGAGAAACTTAGCATCGGCACCACAAACGTTGATTTATCTGTTATTCTAACATCGCTAAGAAAGAAAACGAATATTACAACCTATTGGATTAATCTGATAAACAAAATTCGTATTAATTATATCGCCGCAAGGTTCACACATAAATCGCACCAAACTAACTAAATACGAAGCACAACCACCGTACACAAATTGTCATATTATTCCAACCAAAGATAGTAATACACTATATTATATACAAGAATCACGCCTTTTTTTAATTGCAATTCAAGCCTTCACGCAAGGCACTGGTTGGGTTGAGGTTAGTAATGAAAACCATATCGATGAAAATAAATGCACAGAAAAAAACCTATATCTCTGATGGGACCTCCTATTACCATGACATATCGATGAGTAACACTTAACGCAGTCTGAAGCTAGAACAACATCATTTGCTAATAAATAGATAAGTGATAGATATACAAGAAAAATAAGAATTAAAAACGTAAGTCATGCAAAGTTTGACATCATCTGATATCACGTTGTCGAGAGACATCGGAGTGGGGGTAGTGCCGTTAAAATTTGTCGTAATGAAATTATGTGAAGACTTGAATTTTTGGCATTATTACATTGTTCATTTACAGGTATTGACAACACCATGTGTGGAGAACGTGATTATCTCTAAAGGTTCAGGGCGCAAAGAACTGTTGAATGTTTTGTTTTTGGGGTTCATCTTTATGATGTCGTTCAGTACGATGCAATCTCTCCAGAACCTCCAGAGTAGTCTTAACAAAGAGTCCGGCCTGGGCGTGTTATCGCTCGCTAGTCTCTACGCTGTCATCATAATCACGGGTATGTTCACTCCGATCGTCGTACGTGCTATAGGAACTAAATGGTGCTTCGTACTCGGCTGGACGGCGCATTGCTTCTACACAGCGGCAAACTTTTACCCTTCGTGGAAAACGCTTCTGCCGGCGTCTCTGTTCGTGGGTCTGACGCAGTCGGCGCTGTGGGTGTCACAAGCGGTCTACGTTAGCACTAGAGGACTGAATTATTCCAAGTTAACCGGGCGCACCATCTTCTTAAGCCTGACTACTATGAACGGATCGTTTTACGCCCTTTACAATCTCTCGATGATTATCGGCAATGTTATATCCTCGCTAGTGCTACAGATCACACACCAGAGTTTGCACGATCACACGAACTCATCCGAAATTCACGAGATATGGATAGATCAATGCGGTTCTGACGACTGTCCCGGAACAAACAGCACAAGATCAACGAATTTCTCACCGAGCCAGACGTCCGTGTATATTCTTCTTGGTATATTCGCAGCTATAGGCCTTTGTTGCCTGCTTCTCACCAGTCTGTTTCTGCAGCCGCTCAGCCAGTCACCGAATGTGTCGTTTTCTAGATATCTCGGATCTTGTTACCGCCTTTTCTGGACAGACATCAAGTTATATCTCCTCATCCCCTTTACTATGAGCCAGTCATTCGTCGCCGTCGTCGTTTTCGCCGAATTTACTAAGGTATAGTCATTTTTTAACTATATAATAATAGATGAGTCGTATGTTGCACGAAGTGAAGGCAAGGGAGAGAGAGGGAAAGACAAAGTAACGCAAAGAAAGGGAGAGCTGGAAAGGGCGGAAGGTCGAGGAGGAGAGAAAGAAAGGGTGGAAATGATGAGGGGAATGAGAGGGGGAGAGGATAAAAGGAGACGCAGGCAGGAGAGGGATAGAGACGGAGAGGAAGAGAGAGGGGGAGAGGAACAGTGCAAATTGCTAAAGCGACACAAGAATGGCTATTTTCAGGAAGTCATCTCATAATCAGATCTCAGCATACTGTTTAATACTATTCCACTCCTTCCTGTCCAGTTTTTACACGAATTGATTTATTAATACTGTATAGGCCTACTATTTCGTAGTATTCCTACCTGGTTATATGTTAACCGGAGCAGTCGGGATAAAGTACATTGCTCTACCAAGTGAGCTAGACCAATATTCACAGCGCCTGTCATTCGTTTATTTTTTCCAGTCGTACATTTCATGTAGCCTCGGCGTGTCCATGGTGGGGTATATAATGGCAGCGTACGGCGTATCCTCGGCCGCGTTATCCGCGATCCAGGTCCGGGTCGCGAAGTACACGGGACGTAGACTCCTGTTGTGCACAGCAGCAACGTGCCAGCTATCGATGCTTTTATTAATGCTCTGGTGGAAACCCGATCCGAAAAACCTCTACGTCTACTTCCTCGTAGCTTTCGTGTTTGGTGCGGCTGACGGAACGTGGCATCCACAAGCCTACTGTAAGTTTATGCGTATAAACTCACGCGCTGAGTAACTTTTGCTATATACGAAAAAAATAACAAATTGCTACAATTTAGCTGTTCAGACGCGCATCGACATATCAACCCAGAGTATATCAGGTTCATGCACGCACGCACAAACGCGCGCGCGTACGGACAGTCAACATCATTCGAAATTGATGTGAATACATCAGTTTGATTTCCATACAAACATTCACTTTCGCTTTAAAGTAAATCACTATTGAAGTAAAGTAAATAGTGGTGAATGTAGTTTCTGGATAAAACTAACATGGATAGATAACTATTAGAACCTTTACAAGACACAATAGTTGCTGCAACATGCGCCCGATGTATATACTAACTACGTTTTTTGAAAACAGACATGGACGTAAACGATAATGTAACCATTAGGATAAACGTAATGCGATAGCTGGTGATCGATGAAAGTAATTAGTCTATATATAAGCTCCGGCTGTTACTGTATTTCGTGGAGTACTATTAATTTTTATTCAATAAACACGGCTGCTAATGTAACACTGTGCAGACCAATTATGCATTTAATAATTCTCTTATTCGTAAATGTATATATGTAACTTTACAGAGATATTATTGTGTTAAATGCGGGATTAAATTTATGATCACGCACCATGTGCCGTCAAGGCGATAGGATTGTCACAGTTACGTCCAATCGCCTTGAAACTAGTTTCATCGTTAAGGCCTGGGTAAGATCATCTCGAATATTTCTACTTTGTAACTTCATCAATGTTTTTTGTGTGGTGACGCAGCATTTATCGTCGTGGCGTTTGGTAACCAACGCGACGCTGCATTTTATAACCTCAACACGTGGAAAGCGGCCGGATATGCTATACAGTTCCTCATTTCGCCGTTCCTCTGCGTCTTCACAAAGGTCGTGTTCGCCGCCTCGTTCTTAGTTGCCGCAATGCTGTTGTACGCCATCGTTGAAGTCCTTTTAGCCAAAACCGAGCGACGAGCATCCATGAAACAAACTTCGAAATTGTTGCTTTAGGTACCAACATCGATTTGATGTATTAGTGAAATTCCTTAGCTACCTATATTATACATAAAGCCTACAGTCCTCGCAGAATAAAGTCATACATCTCTGTGCTAAACGGTGGTTAACGCCAGATGCTGATTGTTGACTACACTAGTTAAGACTGCCAACTATTACTGGTGTTTCCATGACTATTAAGTATTGAGACATGTTTCTACAAACGTGACGCAGTAAGAAAACCAGTTTCGTTAGTGGAAAATATATAATCAAACGAATATAAAACTTAAGAAAATTCTGGAGCGGCCTATTTTAACAATAAGTAGGCCTATATTGGAAATTTCCCGTTGTCGCGCTGCAGCGTACAATATATGTATACAGGTACATGATTTCACCAATAAACCAATCAAGGATCAATTTTACACTACAGGTATAGACTGTGTTTTGTCAATACAGAGTATTTGTAACAATTAGTCACTGCATTAGTTTATCAGTTATAAACTTTGGTAAACAAGTGGTTTTTAGTTGACTTTTGAATTTATTTTCGATTTAAACTTTTGCATTGTCGTATATGAAATGGAAGAGCATTAAAAGGGCGAGGAGCAGCAGCGTAGAAAGCACGATCTCCGAAACTCATGCGTTTCGGACGAGGTACGATGCGGTTAAGTGATGAGTTTGCTCGAGTAGAGCGTACGGATGAATTAGTGGTGATGGCTGGTAGAGAGGTAGGAAGAAGCAATGCCATGGATGCATTTTTAAGTTAATAGACGAATCTTGAAAGAGAACAGGAGTAATATGAGAGCGACGACATGTATGAGTGAGAAATCGCGTGGGGCTGTTCTGGAGTTTATGGGGTCGGAGTTCGAATGATGAAAGATTGACGTAGAGGGAGTTGCAGTTATCAATTTTGTTTGTGATGAAAGAGTGTATATAAGTGTTTCACATAGTTCTGGAGAAAGGTAGCGTGATATTGATGTGATGTTCCGTGAATACATATAGTCAGATTGGAGAACTTGTGATATCTGCTTGTGAAAATTGAGATGTTTGTCAAATATGACTCCAAGCTTACGAACTTTATCTAAAAGCTCGATAGTTGTACCCTTGTTAGTTACGGAAATGTTGGGAGAAGATGCAAAAGGCGAAGGGATAAGTAAAAGTTTAAGATATTCTCCCCTGCGTTTTTAAAATATTCAGTACCCATTATATCCCAGTTAACATTTGCCAGATTCATAATAAAGGAAGATTACTCCAACACAAAATATTATGGACCTATTCATGATACCCAGATTAGTGTACAATAGTCAGTAAGCAAATCTTGCATACTCACATGAATTTTTAACTTCGATAGATTTAAAAAAAATTAATTAGTTCCCCTTCGAATGCTCTAGTTGTTGAGCGATGAGCCGCGTGGACTAAAAACGGGAGAGTGTGGAGCATTAATCGCAGGACCTTCAGGGGTTGTGTTTTGTGTCTGAGGTTCATGTCCTGTTGCAGGTAGAGCCTTGGGACTTGATTCTTGGTCAGCCGGAAACGATTGAAGGCTGAGAGGAACATTAATCATGGGACATATATGGGTCGGGTATTTGTTCGAGGTCTGTGAACTGCTGTAGGTGAAACTTTGTAACTTGATATTTGGCCATGGTCCGTATGGCGAGGTAGCCACAGACAACCTCCATAATGATAAATGCCGCCTCTATCGAGTGCACTGCCCGCTCCAATGGTAGGATGTAGGTGTCCTCATTCAAGAGGAGGAAGAGGATCATCGGAGTCTGAATGAGGAGAGTGAGTAGCCACGATCCTGCCAACTCCGGTACCTACAACAAAATATAAGACAAGACCGAAAAATTTCAAGGAAGTTTTCAATATATCCACGCAGCATGACTGCATTTCACTATACAAGCATCCATTAGATTTTATTTAATTTATATCGAAATTGAGATAAAGGTCTTCATTACCATAGTCACTTAACTCATAGTGCTATTATTGAAATTAAAATATGGACATTATTACCCTCTCTTTTAGGTTGCCAAGGAAACCAAGATATAGCCGCACAGCTTCTATGATGACAAATACTAAATACATGGCAATGAGGATGACTTGGTAGAGAGATGGAAGTACGTTGAACTGTAAACAACACACATAGACACGCATTAATATACTAAATACTATACGGTGATCACATCAACTAACAGTGCTTTCAATCAAGTTGCTTTGATGTTAATTGCTACCTTCATCAGCTAAAATACAAAAAGTAATGGAGAATCACCAATTCAATACATTTTCTCTTAGAGAATCACCAATAGAATGCATTTTATGCTAGATAATCACCAATACAATGCATTTTTGACTACAGAATCACCATTACAACTTTGTACTAGAGAATCACCACTGCGATACATTTTATGCTAGAGAACCACCAATGCAATACATTTTTCTGCTAGATAATCACCAATACAATACAGTCTCTGTGAGAGAATCACCAATGCAATACATTTTCTCATAGAGAATCTTAGTTTATTAAGCTCACTAGCTTTGAATAGTAACAGATAGCCTACCAATGTGATATGGTACCAGACAAAATCTCTCCCATGTGATGATTATGTAGTGACAAAATAACGGAGAGATAGCACGACCAAAGTGTCATCATCAGTATCCGAGATACAGTCACAAGGAGAAAGCCCATGAATTACCACTCTGCAAGATCCACAGAGACCAGTGCGAGCAGACAAAGATGAAATTCTTCCCCAGAAAAATGCCATGAGCTGTATACTGGGTGGACTAGGCATCAAATCAGGGTCACTTGGAACTCTTCAAACAACAATTTAGCTACTCAGCAACCTGCGTCTTACTAGTTTCTCCAGTTTTTAAAGCTGCAATAGATTCATGTGAATTACGAAACTAATAGGCTGAACAGTATGATTTTCATAATGCAAAAATTTTTATGATAATGCAGATGCATTGACTAAAGAGACTACCTTCAGATCAAGAATGACGACGGAACCAATAAACCAAAAAGGAGAGAAAAACACGTTGAAATAGAGTAGCATCTGCAGTGGGAGATGGGATGCATATTCTTGACCTAAAATGGACAAATATCTCACATTAGTACAATCAGTATTAACTATGATGACGTACTATTATGGGGAAGCAGTTATTCGAGTGGGAGGAGCACTTGACTCATGACCAAAAGGTCGCGGGTTCAAAGCTCCCCACCTGTGACTTATCTGCAATGATGCTCAGCAAGTCATTTATCCCCAGTTACTGTAGCAAACCTGTCTCCAAAATGGGTAGACCCCCAACATCATCTTTGATGGATGATATGCGAGTGTTGCAGGTATTGTATAAGGGCTGAATATAGCTGTGATAAAAACACTCCTTGTTCATCTAAGAACCTTGGCTGATACTCGTGGTCTAAAATACTTTACCTTTACCTAAATTATACACAAATATAGATTTTGTGTAATATTTCCGATTGGTGTAGCATACGTATTAGTATAGTTACAGGCTGAATGGCGGATACTAGTATATGGCAATTGTTCACCGAATGCTAAATAAGTCCCTGCATGATCAGCTTCGTCAGCATAATGCTCACTTTCATTTTGATGCTGAGGATTTTCAAATTAACATTCTCTTCCACAACACTGCTGATGCCTCAGCTGTTAGTGACTGTTGGTCTGATTATTTTTAAAATGTTAAAGACTGGATGTCACGAAATCTTGATTGAACATTAAATGATGACAAAACCGAAGTTTTGGTGATCTCTTGTAAACAGTCAAATCCACAGTTGTCAGTCTCAACCTAGAATCATAACCCTAAACTCTACATGTTTCTGACGCAGTTAAGGAATTTCGCTGTGATTTTCGACAAAAATCTTTCTCTTTCTGATCATATCAACATTAATTCATGCATTTATTACTTTCAAAAGTGATAGCCGTAATTCCTCCCGTATAATCTCCTTACCCACAAATTGATCTGACTTCATAAACTCTGACTTGACTGGCTCCCAGTCAAATGTCACATGTCCTAATCACCAGCCATAAATGTCTTCATGGCAAAGCTCCATCCTACCTAGTAAACCTTCTCAATATTTATATTCATCTCCCGTCCTGCATAACTAGACACTCATCAGTAACATTGCTCATTAACCCTAAGACAAAATATGTAAATTTTGGTAGCCGATCATTTCCATATCCCGCTCCCATCTAGTTCAATGATCTCCTACAGAAATACGTTCTTGCTCATGATGAAATTCATATTTTTCCACAAATTTTCACCAAGAAATGACTACATTAACTGAATGATTCAGCAACCAATTTGGCAAGAATGTAGAAGAAATTTGCATTTTAAAAACCCATTGAATTCATTGCAAGATGGCTTATTTTCAAATCAGATGAGAACCCTGAGCAAGTCAGGGTAGAGGTGCACTATTCATAAAGCCTATTTTACAGCCACTGTCGTTATTAAACTACACTATCGTAATCTAGTCGATAGTCTAGTTTTTCGTTTCGCTCATTTCTCCGCAAGAGGGAGGTAAATAAATGTTGATTTGGACAAAGTTTATTGCCAGTCAATTGCGCTGTATTATTGGATGTCTTTGAAAATGAACTAATGACATGTAATACGCCACACCTGGTTTGAAAAGTTTGCGTTCCACTGACACGGAACGCGATGTTGGAAACAAAACATCGGTGACAGAAGTGACAGCTCGCCGTAACGTATTCTCCATATTTTGTTGACACGTCCTTGACCTAGCCTACCACTCGTTACTATGGCGAGAGTTACAGTCTCAACCGTCACAAATCAAAACTATTTTTAAAATACACATATGGATGTAGTTTTGTCAACGGCTGATCGTATGTTAATATATGTGCATGATATTGCGATCATCGCTGCAATTAGTATTATAGACACAATACTTGACAGATTTTGCGTTTCTTCCCCGCTTCACATTAAACGGTGCATAAAGGGGTGTTTAAATTTACACAACTATCTTTATAGGTAGAAATAGGTGGATAAACTGCGTAATCCTTTTGTAAATATGCCCCACTTGGCTATTTACACATCTACGTCTAGGGAGTTCATTTTCCATTATTAGGAAATTCTCCGAGTGGTAAAATTGTTGGATATTACTTGAACTTGATTTGATTTGTGGTCTAGTCAATATACGACCTATAACATTTACCCCAACCCCAAATACAGCACCGTTATCCAGTCTCTCTATATGAATCTTGGCAGCTTGTGCCATGTGAATAGGAAAGGACTTCCTCTTCAGTGTAACTCCTCTGGATGTCAGATGTTCATGGCATTGTCTCTCACTGCGCTTATCTCTCCGCTATGTCATCATCTCATTGTACATAAATATCACCTATACCAGCCTATTATCACACTATCACATTTGAGATTTAGCACAATAAATTAACACAAATTACCACCCTTTGCTCAGGAGACCAGACAGTGAACTATTCTAAAATCATATTCAACAACTAAGAGTTGAAGAGAAATGTTTTCATTGAACAGACGGACAGACATTTAAATCTTATTGGAATAGCTCATTGGAGCAACGACCATGTATAGTCAGCAATTATAGTAGCATAATAGTTATTAAAATGAGGTAATAAATATTTCACTCGTGTTAATGAATACTTTCTTGCGTATTGGTTTAAACATAAAGTGCGAGGAGGGGAATACACTGACCTTTGCAGCTATCGAAAGGACAAGCCCACATTATGTAGTATTGAGATAGGGGTAAACCTGTTTCATGGACGCATTTTAATAATTTATTTCACAAAAAAACCACAGCAAATATACGGGAATGATCAATCAAACCAAAACATTCATATTAGTCATTAACACAAGTGGGTGGAACTTATAAAGGATACTTTATCAAAGGGTATCATAACATCCAGCCGATTGAAAGGACAATGTCAGAACCACACAATGAAGAGGTTACTGTTGGCTGAGCGAGCCGAGCAAGATACCATGTGACAGGTTATATATATGATGTTGATCCCCAAAACAGAACACAGTAACATCTGCAATGACATGGTCATTAAATAATTATTAAGAATAACAAAGAAATTTATTGCAGCGATAAAATTTCCAAAAAAAACAAATATCAATGCCAGAAAAGCCTTAATAAATAAGGCAAACAAATAGAAATTTTTAATTACATAATATATATATTTAATTGTTAGATGATGAACATCAACGATGAAAAAAGTTCGTGGTAAACAATCTTGAGAGTCGTACGTTGGACTGACGATGAAGTTGATATACGAGCACCGTAGTATTGGTAAGAATAGGATCACGATTTATCGGAGGAAATGGAGAGCAAGCACAGAAACGGTGTGTTTGAGTACATGTGCCGGAAATATTGCGAGATATTGCCATGTAGGCACATGTACTACACATCGTCATAACCCACTATCGAGGTAGTGCTGAGTGACATGCTATACAATACCAATTTGTAATAAGTAGTCGATGTGGGAGTTGGTGCACAAAACAAATTTTTAAGAACATACAAATATTGACGTATCCTTTGAAGATATTGAAATAAAGTACAATGGAAGGGAATTCCATTTAGGCATAATCGATGGAGAAAGGGCTCGTATTTGTGCGAGTCGAGCCTTTGAAATATGTGAAAGATTCCGTTTTATACATATTCTCATTTCAAAGATCGAAATTCAGATTGAGCTTGAGCAAGACTCAAGTTAGCTCTTCCTGAGAGGTACCTTTCTATGAAAGGTATTTGTTGGGAGAGCGGAGTATACACTGTACACAGTGTGTACTGTGTGCAATTTTATGGACTGGTAAATCCCATCTCAATGGTTAAAGCATGTGTATTATCCTATAGAAATACTGTGTTTGCGTATGTATGTGTGTGTGTGTATGTATATAACAATACAATAATATGAAATGTTTTGTGTACCTTTTTCTGGATTATATGCAGCTCTGTACAGGCTAATAATAGAACATATATAGTGTATCTTACACAAATACACACGTTTACCAAGTGAGAAATGCGGCTGAAAAGAGTGTAGAGAAAGAGGTCGTTAACTAAAAGGCACTCAAATATATTATGCATTATTCTACTATATTTATTGACACACAAAAACACACGTTCACTGAAGATGTAATAATTTTAAACTATTTAAACATGCGGTGCAGTGTACATAGAGCAATTAATAGCATAAGATCAAAAACATGAAGATATATATTATTACTTGCTATTTAACACCATGTCGCCAAAAAAAATCTACCAAAAGGATTTTCAACGATATTAATTAGTAGTTATTGTTGTATTACAGCGAAAAACACCTCGGTCAGTGTAAAAAGCCAACACCACGATACCAAAAACATTCGCACGGCAACTTTTAGGTCCTTTTCGTGCACCAAACACTGTTACCCATTTAGCGACACAAAACTATACCATGTAAAAACACACGCGTAATAACAGTATCGGGTCATGTATAAATAATAACTGTTTGGATAGATTAGTATATAAAACCCACCAGTTTTTAGATGTCCGAATAATAAAAAGGGAAAAAATCGATGTTTTAGTGTCACTTTATTAATGGTTGTAAATATCATTTATATTCGCACAATATTCAAGTAACATACGCAGTCAATCATTGCTGGGCACAGATATTCTTGGAGATTGCCAAGACTTTCAATCTTTGAAATGCCCAGGATCCCTGCCTTTCCCGGCTTGGTAGGTAGAGCCGCAGACTCGTCGTTTGGAGGTCGTTTTATATAATGGAAGGCATGGGAGGGGCATGGAAGGGGGAAATCACTGGTACGTGCTGATTCAAACCAGTGACTTATCACATGAAAGGCTGTGGGGCTCTAATCACTGTACCACAGGTGCCAGTCGATGACACAACCGGACAGTAAATGTGGAATTAGACGCGAAAATCGGGAAATCGGATAATCGGACAAAATTATCACATTAGATGAATTATTACTAAAAGTGGTCATATTTTAATAAATAATCAAAATTACACAAAATATCACAATAAGCAATATTTTGCATTATAAGCAAAACTATAAGTAGGTTTTATATTGCAGTTCGAGGTCTTTACTGAAATCCAGGTCAGCGGATAAATGTACACACAAAGTGCGGTCCTGTTTATCACAGCTCCTATTGCTGACGAATAATTTATATCAGGAATACTGCTGAAGGAATAGCTCACTAAACATTAGGGACGATATATTCACAGAATATTCCTATTATTAATAATGAATAAGTGAGGGAGTTCTACTGCTACCTTATAAATAGTATTGATTTAATAGCATTCACATTTTAAATAATCCAACTCACATTCCAATTTAACGAAAGAAAGTTCGATTACTTATTTTTCCCCCGATATGGTAAGCGTGAAAATCCCGCGGGATCAATTTCCGTCGTGTCGTTAATTTGAACCATGAACTTCGTGAATGAAAGATCGCAGCTGTTCCCTGTCGACCACAACTGAATAATCATATCAACCCTTTAAGCTCACTCTCACTCACTAATGGTTACCCACAATGCCGAGCCATATAATGAATGCGCTACGGCGACGAGCGAATAAAAAATATTGATATGACAACCGTAGCCACGCCATCGGTGACCGTGACAGCTCGCTCGAGTCGGGGAAAGCTTTCGCGCGAAGACGAGATTGAGGTAAATAATCAAAAATTCTTCTCCGTACCGATACACCCTTAATGAGACTACATCGTCAGAAATCGGGGCAATGTGTCTACCAGCTTTCCTAATATCGATAACTGAATTCGCATACTGGCTCAAGTCAATGAAGGGTACAATGAAGTCAATGTACTATCCGATTACCTGTAGTATACGCATCCACAGGAAATAACAGCCGCATGCAACATATTTGTCGCGTGCAACGTTATATATACGGGCCGCTATCGGCTCATTGAAAGCGGTTTTCTGATGCCCGAGATAGGTGTACGAACGTCTCGTGTATGTACCATCGCCATTACATATATATAATGTCTTGTTTAATATGTGATGTGTAACAACACACTAATCAATAATCATTATCAATCAGCAAAATATACATCAAAATCATTGTTAATTGGATCGAAGTAATCCCTACTCCCTCGCAGTTACCT
The DNA here is from genome assembly GCA_011762755.2 of Epimenia babai. Lineage (NCBI taxonomy): Eukaryota > Metazoa > Mollusca > Solenogastres > Cavibelonia > Epimeniidae > Epimenia > Epimenia babai. The sequence continues at coordinate 13,429 of WURV02168362.1, forward strand.
GTTCAGGTATCCGTCTGATTTAGGCACTTTACCTCGGTCATTTACGAGCGACATTATCAACTCTGGCTGCGTAAATTGATTGGGACTCAACTGTATATGCGGGTCATAACAAATAGTTTCACGAACAACACCGCAAATGCAAGTACGCGTCGTGTTACGGGCAGTGGACCTGTCCTCATCGCTATGACAACTACAACACATGTCGACTGATCCTGTTAACTCGCCCACTTCCGACAGTACTCACGAATTGTATAATTTGGTTGACTGTGCAATGACGGTAGTAATCATGCCTTGTTACTCTCGCTGAGTTTATGTATAAATAAAATTTATATTATCCCAGTATGTATTTAATATTGTGTAGAATATGAATCTAGCTCGTATTCAGTGTATTTTAATAAATTCCGCTACTCAACAATTGTGTAACTTCTCGGTTATTCGCGAAACTTACCAACTAAAAATTTACTTTCCCTTCATGGTGAAATATTTTCAATTTGTCTGTCCTATCTTGTTATAAATTCATGTTAGAGTTCACCCACGCAGGCCTATTAGCAGAATCATAATCTAAAATATATACGCAGCCAGAAGGTGGAATAACAAATTGATGTCATGCATGACTGGTTCAAATTTCTTGTAATAGAAAGCCCGAAGAAGCCAAATGAAAAGACTTCAATAACCAATAAAATAACTTGTTATGGACTGTAAATTGATTGGCAGATTTTTTCGGTGTTTTCTATACTGGCGTAATATTGATGGGGATAGCCAATGTGGTTCTCTGAATAACTGGTTTCTTGGAGCAATACCGACGGGCATGCAGTCAACCAGTGATGGTGATTTCATCGGATGGCCTATATTGCTGACAACGGGATGTACATAAAACACAAATACGGATGCACTCCAACCCTAGGACACTTGGGCGTGCGGAAAACCCGCCGCTCTCCGCGGTGACCTAGTTGGATTTGTCGTGACGCCTGAAGTTATACTTGTTCGAATTGATCCCTTCTTTGCGGATTTTTTGACGAATCACAGCGAGGGTCGTAAGCACGTTGCCCGTCACCAACACGAGGAACATGGCACTTAGCACAGGAACCTGTCAATCGCGACGTACAATGTGAATTTTCACTCCGTTACCAACTGAATATGAAATGAAATTTTATTGATTTATAGTGCCCTTTTAACACATGGCTATCAAAGACACTTTACAAATTTATGGTTG
>WURV02168373.1:0-14641 GCA_011762755.2 Epimenia babai
GAGAGACATACGTATAGAATCTATATTATAGATTAACATTTATTGATTCCTCAGTTGTCATAACTACCGTTCTATATTATTACACTCACGTGATGTATGTGTGCATGTGCGCACCTACCTGCGTACTGGAATGAAACATGTATATGATTACCATGTACTTTTTAGCGTAGCTGCATTAGCCTAGCTAATGTTTACATGAGTAAACACTATTCCTTCAATGTCATATTTAGTCTACATCTATGTCTGTATTATCAACAATTATGTGTTTGTGACTCTTGGGTAGCGGTAGAGGTGGGTAGATAGAGAGGGATGGATGGGGAAGATGTGATGGAGTGGTACACGTCTTGTAGCACTTGAAGTGCGGATGGGAGGGTGGACGTTAAGGCGGATATGGTATTAGATAAATGATTGGGCATAAATGCCGTAGTTTAGGGTACAGGTCGTGAGGGGATGCTGTACGTATCTGCGAATGTGTATACGCACGAATGCACCTATGTGCGGGTGGATGTGCGTACGTATTTGCGAATTTGCATATGTACGAATATACGCATGCGCGGGTGTGTCGCATAAATAAAATGAAGATTCTAATGGTAATTAATATCCACCATTTTCTGGAATGAAAATTTAACGATCCAATCAGGAAACCATGTTCCCCTGTTACCAGGAGTCGCTAATGTGGTAATAGTGGTATTGTGTAACTTTTCCTACATGGCCGCCTAATCATTACCAGTTCATTATTGTACTAATAATCATTATATACTGATGAGCTTAGTCTTTATGATACGATTTCTAGTCTTATACTAACCGGATTACCTCTTCGTGGTATGCCACATGCAAATACTAGATTACGCCAAAAAGTATCGAGACTCTAACCAGAATACAAAAAATAAAAAGACAAAAATTAAATCTAATACAAAATAAAAAATGAAAATCCTCATCAACTATCACAGAGTTAGCGGAGTGTGCGAGATATGAAGATTGTCTGTAGGCATCCGTAACAGGTGACCTGGATGGACGAAGATCAACCGTCTGCCCGGACTCGGTAGATGTATCCCTTTTCCCTTATCACCAATCTCTTTGCAATGTTAACCTAATAGGCGAGAAAGTACAAAGGTCCAGAAAAAGATGGCCTATCTAATGATTAGTTTGGTTATGAGCCTATTTCTGAACCTAACTGCGATTGAATAGAATTGTAATCTAATTTAATAGTATACACATCTAGTTCTGTCTGTTTGTATGTGGCTGAGTTTGCTATCGAACTGTGCTTACGGTTGTGGAGATTGATGATGACGATAACAAAGACGATAACGACGACGATGGCGTTCTGTTGCCTGTGTTCGTGTTTTGGGAATGCACAGAGATGTGGTCCTAGATAGTCGAAAGTTCTGTAAACGGGCTTTGAGGTGGATTAAGGATGATAGTCAGGCGCAGTTTTGTTTATGCAAGAATGAAAAAGGAGGAGTTTTGAACTCTATACGTGTTGACTTAACTTCCCAGTGTCGCCTTTTCAGTGTAGGAATAATGTGAGTTCTGTACGTTGATGTTAGAAAGTAGACATGCCGTTGTGGTTCTGGATAATTTGTAGACGCTGAATCTTGTATTATGGGATGCTAATAAACAAGTGTTTTATAAAAGTCAAGTTTGCTTACTATAAAACTGTGGATAAGAATTTCAAGATGGGTACGCTTATCCATGTTAAAATGAGATTCTTAGCTTCAACACAAGAGTAGAAAATTTGATTGTTGGAATTTAGAGGAGTATTGAGCACTGGGCGTTTACGCGTAGCTAAAGAAAGAACCAGAAGTTGAATTCATTCTGATATAATTTAAGTTTATTATGATACGTTTAGTTATGAATCAAGTGCAGTGTATTTTCTAAAAGATATATTTTGTCAGCAGTGTAATCTTTATGATCAACATCAACTCCCTCCCAGAGCTGGATATGGTCATCATACATGTGAACGTTGACGTTGGTAAGAAAGAGGCGCTGTGTACATCGTGCAATGTAGGTGTCCTAGTATACTGCCCTGCGAAACACCGAATTCAAATTCTGGAATTGCGTAAACGGTGGTGAGAATGTGAGGCCGTTGACTTGGAGTTCAAATGTTCGATTAAATAAATAGGACGTAATGGAACGCAGTGTTGTGTTCTGTAACATAGAAGTTGTGTTCAAGTCTGTGCAGATGTTTAGTGTGGTCCACGGTGTCTAAGGCAGCGCTTAGGTCAAAAGTATAATTGCAACATATTTTCCTTTATTACGCTATTACTGGTAGACGCTAGCGCCGTCTCGAGACTGTGGCCAAAACGATAGGCAGACTGATTCGGTGCGTATAGGTTGTTCTTTTCCAGACGACTGTGGATTCGTTTACATGCATCTGATGATGGCAACACGGTATTTATGAGTAGAAACGGGTCGAGTAACACTCCAAGGCTCCAACCTACGTACATTCATTTGCTATGTTGAAAAGAAAAATTTTGAATTGTAAAATAAAAATATGTTTTTCAATGATTTCGTTTTCCGCCAACTAGTATATAATTTTTCATCACACATAAATCAATGGATTGACATTAATCACCATTGTGACAGTCTTAGTCAAAAAGTACTGTGAATGGCAGCAAAAAGTGGGTTGAAATGTTTGTTTTTGTGCTTTTTATTACTGACTTCTTGGTTTTTTTGAGATAAATACCATAACCACATTCTTTTCTGAAACAACATGCGTTTAGAGAAAAACTCCAGAAGTTCTTCATTGGGACATAGTATAAAACTTGAATTATTCTCATTTATACAGTGCTATCTATTTCCTTTTACCTAGCAAACGGCGGGTGGCTGTTCCACCGCACACAAAACATCGTATTCTCCGTCAATGAGACACGCGAATTACCGTTTTGTCGTAACAGGAATAAAGGAAAGCAGAGGTTGCAACAGGGTGCCGTGTGGGGTATAGCGAGGGCCTCTCGCTCTTCTCACATCTTTTGTCCCAGTTATCGTCAAGTTATCTATACCGTTTCTTCTTGTTATGACATAGCCTAAAATAGACATCTTTCATGATTTAATCTTGTGCATCAATGATGTTTCAACATCAGCGTTGTTTAGTACATCTTGATTTCATCCTGATACATCCAACAATAGATACCTTATCCAACAATGGTATTTTCAAGATTCTTTTAAAAAATTGCATTTCTGTTGCCTCAATCCTTTTCTGTATCATGTTAGAGATGGTCCGTGTCTCCCATCCATTGAGCAGTACAGACCAGGTGTAACATTTGAGGATGCGAAGTTTGTCAGTACTGAATATTTCTTGATGAAAGGCTCCTCAGCCGTTGCTATAGGTCTTTTGGTTTATCAAATACTTCCAAACCAAAACGTACCAAAAGAAAGCTACTGTGAACTCAGTTTTGAGAAACGGATTTCCTGACCACTACTGGCAATATGGGGCATTGTCTTTTCTGATGCTCAATAGCCCCTGGTACAAACTCGCTCTAACACGGCCGATAATTTTGTATCCTGTGTCCACTCACAGGTCTTACGGTGCCGCCACCCATGCCTACACACATCGGCATGTCCTCGGCCTAACTATGGCTTTATACTTCAGATTTCCCGGTATTGGAACCTTTTAAATAATATCGATAGGTCGCATAATGCTCTTTTAACATCAAACCCCAGTGAACTTTTGTCCTTTTGCCCACCGCGCTGTGTAAAGAAGAACTCTAACTTTTGACAAAGTTAAGATGTTAATGAACTTGTATTAGAAAGACATTCAACAGAGCACATTTTCACGACATAAAGACGACAAAGTTTTTCTATGTACAGCTGAGATCCGCGAAATAATATCTATTATGAGTAATGTCATAATGATGAATATTGATAACTTTTGACCATTTAGAACACGAAGCGACACCGTCAATTAAATTTGGAATATTTCCAGACAACATCCACGCGACACGTTACATAGGCCTGTAGAATATGTCGTATAAAAGTTAATTTTTGTAAAATCCGTAGCTTTGTTCTTTTCAGACAAAAATCTATTCATATAGGTATTATAACTGATTATATTTTGAGCCGAAAATGTATTGCTTCCCTTATATGATCCGAGTCGTTCTTTGTTCATCGTGTCCGTTAAGCTATACATATCTCCATTAGAGCCATACCTATTTTCATCTAACTTTGTAAGGTTGTAAATAGTACATCACAACAACTATTGCATGCTTTAGCTTCAATTTGAAACATCAATGGTGAGCATTGATATTTTCAAGAACGAATTATCAATCTGGCAGAGGACATTCCCGTTCATTTAGGAAGAGAAACTCAGTTAACGAATTTAAAGTCAATAATTTAAGGAAATTGCGTCTGTCCAGCGAGAATGTTTGCATTATATCAGGGATTTTTTAAAGAGTGAAAGGGAAGCCAAATAACTATCTAGCCAGCTGCGGTAATTAATTCACCTGCTTGGTGACGTCGAAAAATTTATCCACCTACCCGCGTTTTATAAGTCGTATGTCCATTGTAGCTAGTAAATGAAGATTTTAAATTGGATCAGGCTGCTTTATTCTGATATTACACATAGCCGGCACATTTTAATATTGAGTATTCACTAATAACAGTAGCAAAAAGACAACACACAATGAATAATTCAAATTCACGCGATATTACTGACTATTGGCAAGTCAATACCACGTTAAATGACTAAGGATATTAACGACAGCATGCGACTAATAGATCATTATGGCTTATTCCCCCTGACAGCTTCCTCGATTTCATCGTTTAATAAGCTATTACGCCTCGCAAATCTCGATATTTTTTCTTCGCAATTGTTAAAAAATGAAAATTACTATTAAGAATAATGGATTTTAATTTTGATTTGTGCTGCGATATGCTTCAATCGGAAATTTCGATAAGTGTATAAGGACGTAAATATAAATATATTATCTGGTGTAAAGTAGACCCGGGGAAACGTGGATGCTTTCGAAAACTTTGTGAGCAGGCTTTTAATTAATTATTTTTTCTATATTCGACCTTGAATCCTAGAGATTGCCTTTTCCACGTTAAAATCAAGTGTTAATAATAATATAAATGTTTGGATATATAATTTTCTATCTTTACTGATTATGGAATAGCTGGAGTAAAATTACAGCCGTTCCTTGAGACACAAGTGTCTACGGAATGCGGTTCCCAAGAAAACTTATTACCGCGTTGTGTGTGGATCGCGTTGTCCGAGAATTTTTTTAAGGTGGACCTGTGTTTGAATAGCATCCCCAGGCCTGCTGTACGGGTTATAACGCCGTTGAGGCGGATGACAAGGTCTTATAAAATGTTGAAATACATATAATAAATTGTTATTAATATTATTACTACTATATTATTTTGCAATAAACAAGAGAATATATATTAACACGACGTCAATAATAAATAGACTCTACAACACCGAATCATACAGTATTATATACAATAGTTTTAGTACGACGTCCATAAGTTAACTGCTAAAACACGGAGACCGGTAGCTAAACTAATCAAGTATTATGTACATAATTTGGGGCTGGATTTGTAAAAGTATAGTAGGAAATAGGCAACGTCAGAATAATAACAAAATATGAAAAATATATTGACGCATGCGTATAAGTATTCTATGTGTATAAGTAGTGTGTAATAAATAAGCGAAGTGTGACGTTTGATATGCCGTATTTGAAACCACACCTGACAAATGATGGTTTAATCGAAGCCAATTTGGAGGTAACGGGAGTCAACAAGCTCCTAACATTTTTGCTTTTCTGAGCGCGTCCGAATTGGTCCTTCCATATCGCAAATTCAAACAAAACTATCGCGATAAAGTACCTTGACTTAGAATATGGGAAAAACCAACAGGTGTTTGATCCCGTAACCTTCAGCCTCCGCAGAAACGCAAAAATCATTTCGTAAAAGCCTTTTAAAATGTAAGGGTTAAATCTGCAATAGTGAAATTTTTTTGGGGTTTCGTTGGAAAAAGATGCGTTCAAAGATCTGTAATATGAGCACAGAAAAAAATACACTTTGTTACTAAAGATACAAAAAAGGATATTATGTTGATTTATAGTCGGTGGGACTGGGATTGACACTAAAAAAAGGTATAAAAGAGGAGTAATTGATAATGGCTGGAGGTCAATGAGTGATTCTCCCATGTATAGTTACGAACGTAGTTTATCTAGGGGAGGTAATCGCGGCATGGCATCTGCCACGTGCATTATTGGAATATAAAATGTGTTACATCATGAATCGTTTTATTTCACAGATATGAGTCTGTGAAAGTAGTGATGATATCTGCCCATCATTCTCGTCGGCGATAATGAAACTTTTCGCTCCGTTACTCATGACCTCCGTTTCAGCATGAATAAATGGCGCCGGTAGGCAAGTCCCTATAATACACTGCGATAATCGATAGCGGAATGCTGTTATTGATATTGTAATTATTTTACATAATCTAACGCGTTTCTGCGAGTATATTGCAGAACCTATGACATAAGCGATTCTAATAAAAAGGAATTAACATAGAAACTAAGATAAGCGAAAATTGGCTTCAATAAATAACTTATATTGATACAATATTCTATTGAAAGATAGGGGAGGGAAAAAGTATTTTCTAGCGTCTGTCTTGAGATAACTGCGGCTGGTTCTACATTTTCCGGTGCCTTATTTTATGATCGGGTTGGAAAAGGGCAAAATGCTTGGTTGGCGCTTTACAAAAAGTCAATGGACGCTACAATATCTTTAGATATGGCCTCATAAAAGTATGAGACGGTATACATATAACTGAATTGGTGGAATTGTTATTGTGTTTCACTCGCTGCTGCACATTTGTAAACCCGTATGGTATTAGCATGTCATACTATTATCATCATCGTAAAGGGAGGAACTATCATTGTACTGTTTTAACGAGCATCTACGATTCCATCTTCACTTCTCCACTAATTAGCCTAATCTTGAGCCTAAATTTGTTCAGTTATTACATGCGACAAGGAAAATTTATTAACAAACTTCGTTTGATGTTCGAATGTACAATGAAACAAATACTGAAATATTTACAACCGACACTGAAGAAGTTACAAGACGCAAAAATATTTGTACACAATGAATTGTTGAGTCACAAAATATATGTTATTACAACATAGCGGCACGTAGACGAATCTTTAAGCTGAGGTCGAGTTTAGATTTACTTAGAAAATATGAAGTTATATAAAATATAAAACAGCCATAGTGAAAAGTATAATATAGTTCGCTGGAACATAACACGCGTTAAATAATACACGAGACATACACTTCGAAGTGAAAAGCGGTTTCTATATGGGTAAAAAGTGTGTTAATTCTTGAATTAATTAACTAATTCATTAATTAATTCGAAGGTAACGGTGTAGACAGAAAGAGAACAAACCGCGATAGGTCTCGAGGTGTGCTAATTAGAATGGGATATTGCTAAACGAAATCCAAATCGCTTTAATGGTTAATCTCGAGTAACGAACTACGAACCACGTGACGTGTCACGAGACAAGGGCGTCGCTTATACTATAGTAATTTTGCTGGAAGGATATTGGTTACGCTCAATGCATCTCATGATCGTCCTATCCGGTGAATATTATGTACTTTTACGCTGTCTTTTAGACGCCTAAGAGACCGATGCTGGTAATCGGATGACGGTGCGATTGGCTATACGGGAGGAGCATCAACTCAGTGATCAGCCAACACGATGTCCATACGATTCTACCCGAACAGTTGGAATGTTAAAAGAATACTCCAATTACCCCACCACATTTTAATCATCCAGCAAAAACTTAATTAAGGCAATAATCAATAATGCTAATATCTATATAAAATCCTAAACAATGCTAAAATTTCAACTGTTTGATTCCATACCCCGCAATTTGTGTCTCATACACTTGCGATATTAAAGGCGAGAAAAATTTAAGTAAAACTTCGAATATGATTTTTAAACACTATTTTACGTATTAAGATAATTAAAATATTTCAACAAATAACTTATACATTAAAATAGTAAATGTGATGTTATTGATATAATATGGGGAGAAGTGAAGGTGTTCTACCCTTAATATATATTCATATTATCGGTTATAGAAAAACCGTTCAGTTACAAACACTATACTCTGATAGTCAGTCATGCGGCAGGGTTTTACGCTTTGAGGTCGTCGTCCAGGTCGTCATGGAGACGTCGCTCCTCTTCAATAGGACTGCTGGCTCCCAGAATGTTTACTTTCTGTAGCTGAAAGAGACGTGTAGCAAAGCGACACGTAGAAACGATGGTGAAAACGGGTAAGACAAAGTCGTCAAAATACCACAACAATATCACAAAAAGGGGAATGATTTACTTACACGTGCTCCCATAAAATATAAAGTTTCGACAAAGTTGCCGCCCTTGCCGTAGGAGGCATAATTCGACGTTGAGCACGCCAAGATATCACGAATAGTATACCGATTGAAATCTATTAACACTCGTTTTTATATATAAGGCGTACCCTATATCGCTCTATATAACCGTAGTATGTTATGTATACGGTGGCCGTTACTATTAATTCACCGACGATAGTGAGGCAGGTATCTGAGTAATCGTTTGCTGTAAGTTTTAAGCCGTAATCGGTTTGGAAGCATTTGGAGAGTTGACATCTACATAGATACTGGAAGTGTAACATTGTAGTTGAGTAAATGATTGTTATTTCAATCTTATCATTTTTTCGACGAAGTATAGCTGAAAACAAACGCCCGTTTTCAGTCTTTCTCTCGGGGCGTGTACCAATATCGGTCCTTTACAAGCTAGCCTGTGATTAATACGACAAATGGATTAGCATCCGTTATAAGGATGAAAAACATCGTAATGAAAACTACCGAGGCTAGGCAGACAGTCGACCATCCTCTATTTTTATACTCAATATTTAAAGCAAAACCTTACTTCGAATAAGGGAGGAACTTTGCAGGCATCCAACAAACAAAAAATATCGGGCCATACACATTCACGACAATTCGCGTTTTTGTTTTATAAGTTTTATGTATGAGTAATTTATTATTCTAGTTGAGTCGGAACTCGGAATATACAGAACTTGCTAGAATTGTTAGGTTTTTTAACTTGTAAAAGTAGTTGCACCGACTGAGAGCCGCGTGTTACATATTTTGACCAATTTGACCAAGTGCCGCGCTTCGGAGAAATAAAGCGCATTTCTCGATTACGGTTATTCATTTCAACGTTAAGGTGCACTCATCGATATCCATGTCGCTAACATTGAAACATAAATAAAATACGTATTAAGTTGAATGGAACATACCTTGTTAGAGACATAATGGACAGTGACCTCAGCTACTGTGACCAGGATACATAAGATCAATCCGAGACCTACGAGTGCCAGTGGTCCGCAGAATTGATAGACATTGACGGGTACAAACACTGGCGTAGATGGCACCTTTTTATCGGGCTCGTGTGTTCCCTTGCATCGCCCGTACTTATCTTTATCGTTCCACATTTTCCATATGGCTTTCGTGTCCTCATTGCGAGACAGTTGCTGCAGGTAGTCCTTCAAACACATCCTGTCGTCGTTATTGTCGTTGCGACCGCCAGCCGGGTGCGGGTAGGTCGCAAACGTGTAGCCGCGCATGTCGCCGGGTTCTACCACGTCAAGCATCATCAATCCGCATTCCAAGTGGCCAGTAATATACTTCGCGACGACCGTATCGACAACAAGCGCGTAATCCTGGTCTTTCTGTAGGACTCGTTTGATGCCCTCTTCGATGCTAGCCACACGCTCTCCGTTCTCCGTTAGGTGATTCCCTAGTTTTCTCACCGTCATATCGGGATGCGTTTTCAGATGTTCCAGTAACGGCCAGCTATTGACCGTCCCGAACTTCATGCCCTTGCTAGCCTTGTCCATTAGTCCGAAAGGGTGACTAATCTTCGGTTGGGGTCCACGACTGCGCTCGTGCGCTTCGTAATTTAGAAGGTTCGCCATGTTTCCTATGTACGCGATCAATGTCACCGCCACAAACGCCACCCAGAACAGCAACAAGACTCGCCCACCGACAGACCGCGGAGTCTTTTCGTAACCTACAAGTAAAATGAATAATAACACGTCAAATATTATCAATATTGATGCCACATTTATAGTAGGCGTATCGCCATTTTACACATGTCGTGCTATGAATTTTCAATATAGCACCTCCTCATGCTTCGATAGATGTGGTAATACTAGTATTGATTTATACGCAATGAGATATTATGTCATTATTCAAGTTTTCATGAGACAGCTACGATTAGCGCCTGTACCTTTGACGAGTGCTCTGTCTAAAAATGATCATCGAGTAGAAAATTTTAGTGAAAACGCGCTGTAATTGGGATTGGCAATGAGCACATGATCACGATCACTATATTCAACAAAATATAATCAATATTTACACAAACATCGGAGAATAATTACATAAACACTAATAGCCCGATGAATATATACGTAAAGTAAAAGTTTATAGTGAAATAGATTAATATAATATATTGCATGTAAATGTTTAAAAGAGATGTCTGACGTCTACGTTTTGTTGAATAGAAGTCACGCTATGTTATGGAGTGATTATACATTACTACAGTCATTAGGTTATGTTACAGTTTAATTATAGGTCCTATAAGAGATAGGAATATCACGGATGGTGGAATGGCTCGTTGACATAGCAGGGAGTTTCGATCACCAAACGAAAAAGTACTTTGTCCCTTCTAAACGATTCACATAAAACAGGATACAGACAACCGAACGGACGAACGAGCGAACGGAAAAGCAGGCTGGGCACGCAGACCGATCGGCGGGTGGACAAACAGATAGACGGATAGACATAGCCAGAAACAGGATGTCCTTCGTTATCAGAAATAATTAGTAGAGAGCAACTCGTTGTCCGAGATGTATAGGGAAAGTCGCGGTTTCTGTAAACGCCTCAAATATCATCAATATCATCGTCGTCGTCGTCATGGAAGGCATGAAATGAAATTTATTTGATTAAAGTGTACTTATTAGCTTAGCTGTCAAAGACACTTAACATGAAACAATAGCTTAATGGTCTAAGACTATAATGCAATTACTTAAAATATAAAAAATAACACCTAACAGTATACAGGTAATACAGATCACTGTTAAATACACTAATGTACATTTACAGTGATCACAAAATAGTCATCGGGGTTGTCCTCAGCTTCATCATTATGTGATTATGACTGCCGCTTTAGTCGACATGACCGTAAACCACACTTTGCAAGGATTGTAAACGTAAGCCAAGACACAACCAAATCCGCGAATTATCTAGTAGAAGGCGTGAAATGAATACGTAAATAACGTGAATATGATGACACAGAGGTTTCAGTGAAGACATGTTTTGATTCATGATTATGTGGATGTGGTGGTTGATGGTATTCCATGAACAGCTGGGGAGCAGCTACTTCACATGACCGATCGTTGGTATTTGTGAACCATGTAATACCTTGCCAAGTAAGAGTGGTAAAGACGATAAGGATGCTGCCCATAGGACTCAGCTGGCTGGCGTCGGTTTTAGGGATCTTGTCGCGTTTGTAAAGGTTTCGCCATTCGTACGGATTGACGAGATTCACCAGCGCCATTAGCACAGTCACCTGCGGAACAGTGATCCGCGACCTTACTAGATAATCTTGTTCATGGGTGTTATATATATAGCAAACAAGCAACAATAAATAAACGAACTATAATTATTGTATATATATCGGGTGGGCGTAAAAAACGTTCCCAACTTTCATGCGCTATTTAATTTTTATTATGAGGCCTATGTTATTTATTTTTCGTACACATTCAGAGTAATCTCATATGATACGAACCTGAAAATTTCATTATGATATCTCATACATTGAAGAAGTTATTGACATTTAAGTGACGTTATGTAGGAAAAACGCGTAATATAACGTCACAAAATTTGATATAACGGTATAGAAATCACCCAGTCTACATACTGCAGCTGTAAACCGTGCACATTGGTAGGCAAAAAGTGGTATGTTATCAGGATTGCTACTGTCTCCTAAACTAGCTGCAGTGTAGTGTGGAAAGATGCCAGTTTTCACACAAAACGACATCAATGTTATGGAAATCCTGTACATGGAGAAAGGGTGGCGGGTGAGGAAATCGCAAAGTTTCCTGGAAAAGGATGGACTCGAGAAGCTGTAAACAGGCTGATTAAGAAATACAGGGCCACGGGGTCATTTAAGCGAAAACCTGGAAATTCCTCTCACACTGAGACAAATACCTTATAGTCTTTCAGTCTATGATATCCTGTTCAGGTTCAAATATCAATCGCGGCACTGCCATATAAAATCGTTCAATGGATACACAACTTTGTAAACCGCATTGTTGCCAACTTTGTCTACATCCTATTACAAATAGGTGAAGTGTTATGGAATCTGTTAAATATTCACTTTTTTACTATATTGTTATGTAATGTACTGAGCCCTACTCTTGCCATTGTATTAAATGTTTTAAACGACAAACGTTCATTTATATTGATTATAAGGTTTACACCTGTAACAAAACAACTGCTACCTGTCTCATTAATTATTGCATCAAACGATGTTTATAATTGAACAAATTTCATTACAGTTACATTTCATATAATATACTGCATGCGAAAATAGTATTTTTTTCAAATACTGTGAATTTAGTGTGTTCTTATACACGTATATCTAAGTGTACCTGATACCCGTGTTAATGACAAAATAAGTTAGATTTCTAACTGGCAATTCACCATTGTACAAAATTTTATGGTTAGTACTAAAATTCATGAGATGACTATTAAATAATTTCCCAAGTCTTTGCAGAGACTGGTCTGGAATTGGTGTAAAGCTAATTAACCTTTGCCTTATATGTTGGAATAACCTAACAACCTTCACGGCTTGTTGAAATATGCGACTTTCTAACGATCTATCTAATCATCCTGGTGATTATAATTATGATAATGTACGATTATCCTCCATTAATCCGTCGGTCCAATCAGGGTTGACTATTCATTAATAAAGTGGTCAATACTATCGATGCCTTGTCCTTGCATCTATCGACATCGTATTGGCATACTTGGAATAGTGGCAAATGATCAGAAATATTAGTATTCACCTTTGACTCATTATAAAAATGTTTAAAGGTCTCTATTCCATCATGGGAAAAGTCATGTACTAATGTAGCCTACTATATGATCTTGTATATAAAAATTACTGTTCTCAATGTTTGATCATCGGTATGATGGGTGTACTGTGTTGATTTTTGGTATATTTGTTGTGTATGAAAATAGAAAATACAGAAAGCTTGAAAAAAATTACCAACAGTTTACGTTGTCATCTCGAATAAATGATTAAATAATTTTAATGCTGCTAAATCATGGCGTTGTTGTCATTTTTCCACAATGACACTCGTTTTATTATATCTTGCCTTTTAATGATATTGTGTAAGTGCAATGGCTGTATTTAACCAACCGATCCACGCACGAACAACGAATCATCCCAGATTTGCAGATACGAGAAGTGAGTAGATGTGAATATTCTGAGAAACGTGCGTATAGCTGTTACCGACTAATGTGATTTTATTGGCTGGCGTGGCATTTATGTGATGCCATACGATGCATGACAATTGACATTAATGATTAACCATGTATGTTTGTTGGTGACGTTAGTTGCCATAACAACAAGTAATGACGTCTTGACTTTGTAACGTTCCTATTTCCGCCTTATTAGATCAATTTTTTAGCACGAGTTTGGCGAACCGACATTTAAGAGTCTTCTCAGGCGTGGGATTGCTGCTTCAGGGAGAATTCTCTCTCGGTTCGTCTATTTCAAAGCCGTACGATAAGGGCCACATTTCACTCATACGAGTTTTTATTATTCGGATGTTCTCCACGAAATCGGAATTTTTCTACTATGCACGGATTTCATCCATGACTTTGTAGCAAGGCTATGTCTGCTAATAAATGTATCAACATGCAATTGAAACAAATCGCTCAGACTATAGCAAAAGGCTACCTTAGATCTAAGCGCAGCGATTTATGTAAAGCATTGTAAAGGGCCCATGATGGCCTATCACAACGATTACTTTGGTAAAAAGCCTATGAATACATACGTACATACATACATACATACACAAACATCTAATTTCTTTTTATCTACGAGCTTGATGCGGGAGAGGATGTATGGGCTATTGGCTCACTCTGGTTCTTAATCACCATCGACAGTAAGAAGTGTAACAATAAGCAGTATGTACCGCATATACAATGGCGCCAAAGGAGAAGATCCCATATGAATTCAACGACAATTATAAACAAATGCATCGATGATGCTGAAGGAATATGGGTTTTGTATTTATGTGTGCGCTGTAGCAATACTCAGAGAATGATTATTGTCTCGGACACTACTAGTTCTTATTATCTCGCCAATACCATGGTTAGCGCGATGTTACTGAATATGTTAGCCCCAATTATTGCGATGGTGATTGTAGTGTAAACAACGGACGGAGTTCGGGCAGACAGATGACCTTCGTCTCTCTGTGCTATTGTTTCTGAATAACATAGAGGTGTGGGTTGCCGTGTTAGCCATGTCGTAAATACGAAAATACAAAGGTAACACCTTGTTGACTAA